>OX463850.1:3169457-3338724 GCA_949825065.1 Odontocerum albicorne
ATATATATATTATATATATATATATATATCATTTATACATCGTGCCCTTTTACACCGGTTCAAAAATTATTAGCTAGGTATTTAAAATTCGTTCAGTATCACGGACCCGCCGAGATTCAAATTTCGAATTACTTTCGGAGAGAATCCAAGTATTCCTCTCTCGCTCTCTTGTATTCAAAATTCAATTCTCGTATTCTTTCTTTGGCGATAACCATCGTTTTTCAAGTGATTGATAGCTTGTTTGGAGTTTCGGTCCGATGGTAGGACACCTTACTCCTTCATCGGATAAGTTCTGACTGTTTTGATATTTTTGGAAATTTTGGATCTTTTTAGGAATCGGGAAAGAATAACCATCGTTTGGGTTTTGGCCTATTTATATTATGACCAGTTGCAGCCCGTGAAATATTCACGGAAGCAAAACCAATTCTACATTTATGAAAATATATATTCATAAATATAGAATTTGTTTATATATATCATTTATACATCGTCCCCTTTTACACCGGTTCAAAAATTATTAGCTAGGTATTTAAAATTCGTTCAGTTATCACGGACCCACCGAGATTCAAATTTCGAATTACTTTCGCAGAGAATCTAAGTATTCGTCTCTCGCTCTCTTGTATTCAAAATTCAATTCTCTTATTCTTTCTTTCACGATAACCATCGTATGGGTTTCGGCCTATTTATACTATGATATACAAAGCATTTGACTTTTCAACAGCCCTACCTTATACGGACAATAATAATACCGACCACACCCTGACCGAAAAAATAGTTTTTAAATTTAAAATATGAAAAATAGCAGACAAAATACAAAAAGTGTTTTTTTAGACGATTGAGACTAAATAGTGTTCGATTTCTTGAAAAAAAAAAAAAGTTTAACTTCTTCAAAATATTTTGAGAGAAATCTGTCAAACAAATTTTCACTTATACAATCATCTAATGTTATATAATAGAATTTTATAAAAAAATTGTCTAGAGAATTCAAGTGCTTAACTATTTCAATATATTACTGCCTAACTATTTCAATGTTGTTTCAACTATTTCATTTCCCATTTGTGATTTTGTAAAATTTGGACTCCTTTGAGGCTTTTTTTCGTTCTTGCTGACGGTTAACCTGAGGTGGTACTATATATGTGGGTTTACTTTTTATTTTGTTTTCTGCGGTGTGTGATGAAAGCCCCCCGATGCCCTTGCGGTCGGGCTCGCCCTACATTGGTGGGGTGTATCTCGGCCGGGGGAATGTTTGTGTGATGAGCCCGGACCTTTTAATGTCTTCTCTCTTGAATGTATTTTTTTTTGTCATCTATTTATTTTCTGTGGTTTTTTTATCTTCTTGTTCTACGTGTTCAAGGGTGTGGGCTGAAAAACATCTGGTGTCCCCATGGCTGGACTCGCCTTATATTGGTGGGGTGCATCTTGGCCGGGGGGATATTATTAGATGAGCCCATACCTTTTGATAGCTTGTTTTTTTAATGTATTGTCTTTTTAATGTGTTCTTTAAATGTGTCTTAATGTATTATGTAAAAACTATGTTGCTATCAACAAACCTGTATTTATTTATTTATTTAAGTAACCTGAATTATTATAAAAGGCAATGTAAAAATAATTTAAAATAAAAAAAACTATTGATCTCAATATATCCGATAAAATAAGTGTTCGTATTTTGTATACCCTTTATCGAACCAAAAAATAAAATGTTTATCTAAGCGTAAATTAATTTCTCAGTAAAGAAAATATAGTGATTAAGTCAGCGAACATTGGAACCAAAACTGTTTTCAGCATCTAGACAACAAATACAAAGAAAACAAAAGAGAAGTTGATTTATAAAGTAATTTGTAGTTTTGGGCAAACAAACCATTTATTCTCCTCGAAATCTCCATTCATCCCGCAGACACGCATTATACACAACTAAACAAAAGGACTTATTTCTTAGCTAAGAATAATATAAGACGAAATAAAGTCTACAAGACACGATAACAAAAACATCAAATAGTACAGAAAATTTTTATTTTTTAATGATATATTAAAACCAGTTTCATACAGGTGTATCGGACGTATGCGTCTATTAGGATTAGTTTCTTATTTGTTTAAATTGTATAGATTTGGTTATAATTTGATATGTAAATTATTGATTTATTTGTTTGGTTTTTGTATGACATATTTATATTTGTTTGGGTTCGTGCGTTGTCACGACCGCAATAGAAATGTAGACTTATGGACGGGCGTCGAAACTAGATCGCTGGCCGGTCGGCCTCTGCATTGCGCAAAACTCCCGAAAATTGTGGTATTCGAGAGGTGTGAGCGCTTGCGATGAGCGATTGACCATTCATAAGAGGGGTCTCTTTCAAAATAAATCACTTATTCTCAGTACACTCTACCTACTGTGTTTTACTTGAGACCTGCTACACCCTGCCATAAGAAGAATCTCTTCACCCCGCTACCTTCTCTCATCGATCTACGTCTTTGGAATTGGCCTGAATTCTCCGAGCATTGCGCAGCAGTTATTTGCCTGTGATACAGTTCTTTGTACCGGTGCCGTAAAACAGGTTCTACATACATATAATCATGTTGTGTCTCTTGTGCGGTAAACAGGGAGAATGGATCTTCATACTTCCAAGTCTATCCAAGCACACAATTCGCATTTTCCACATTCATCCATTTCACTTTACCTTTTTTCAAAATCTGATGCACTTGATTAAATCACGTTTTTCTCGGTTTACCTCTTACACGCAGAGTTTGCACTTCTTACTTGTATACTTGTTTAGTTATTATTTGATCATTAATTTTTCTCCCTAACCATCTTAAAGCCATCTATTTTATCCGTGCGCTTAAATCTGATGTGTTCATTCCGCTAAAATAATTCATGAAGTAACAATACTCGCGTCTGTTAGACGTGTGCAAGTGTTGTTGTATTGCCAACACGTGGAATGACTGACTGCAAGTTCCGTGTTTACTATAATACCATACTCGCATAGTCATTCTTTCGATTTTCATTCTCTTTTCACAAGTCCAAACCATCTTAAAGGTACTTTCTTTTTCTTATTTAAATATCCATTTTATTCATGCAATCATTTCTGGGGTCTTTATTCCGCCTTCTTTTATACATTAACACTGCACAATTTTTTCTCAGTGCACATATATCTAGAGCATTAATGTTACTTTTCTCAATGCACATATCTCTAGAGCATTAATGTTACTTTTCTCAGTGCACATATATCTAGAGCAGTGCTTCCCAATTACTTTCATGTAACGGCCCCCTAAATCTGAAGTAATTAATTCCCCACCCCCCACCCCCCCAAAAAAAACTATTTTTTTATAGTTGAAGATTTATTTGGCAATAATTATTACAATTAAAATACACATATTTATATTCAACACAAAATTATAGGAACTTGCTTAAAAACTTTTTTTTAAATAAAAACTATACTCACATGAAACCATTTAATGCGATAGATGAGATCGCATGTTTTAACTGTTAAATATATACATTTCCTAAATATGTTATGTGGAAAAATATTCATAAGTGAATATTTGTACTTTGTACTGAATATTTTTGCGACCCCCACGAGAAATCCCGCGGCCCCCAATTTGGGAAGCACTGCTCTAGAGCATTAATGTTACTTTTCTCAGTGCACATATCTCTAGAGCATTAATGTTACTTTTCTCAGTGCACATATCTCCAGAGCATTAATGTTACTTTTCTGAGTGCACATATCTCTAGAGCATTAATGTTACTTTTCTCAGTGCACATATCTCTAAAGCTTTAATGTTACTTTTCTCAGTGCACATATCTCTAGAGAATTAATGTTATTTTCAGCCTTCTTTTGCCTAGTCCAAGATTCCAGTGGTCATAATAATATTCAACGATGTAAGAATGAAAGTCGCCCTATCGAGATGAATGATAACATATATGGGAAATTGCTTCAGAGGAGATAAAATCAGCCAACAAGGACATGAAAAGGAAGAAGGCTGCAGGGCAACTAAGTATTCCCAAGTTTTAATACAAATATTTTCCTAACAGTTTTACAATTTGAAAAATCGTATATTTTAAAACACGCTGTACTATTATATTTTTCCGAAAATAATGGCCAATATTTACCTACAAATTCAATCAAACATAACTTTAGAGTTAATAAACTTTCTTTATCAAAGTAAGAACCATTTGACTCTAGGTATTTTTGCCAACAAATAAAAATATCGTTTTTAAAAAAAAAATTAAATACTATTGTAGATATGACCAAAATCATAGGTATTCTTATATCTTCAAACACTAGGCGGAAAAGTGCCTGTGTCGTTCGAGTTCGAACCGACGACCTTCCGCACGCAAGTCCAGCGCGTTACCACGTGGCCATGCACTTCACAGGATTAAAATTCAAGAATTGTCTAAAGGCATTTTTTGCTGCTCTCTGGTATCGATTTTTTTCTGGCGTAAAGAGTTATCGAGGGCCTTGAAAAGGTGTAAATCGATTGTTGAGTAAGATGATGAAGTAATGTTTCGTATCTCAACTTATTAATTCTTTGGATTAAGAAATGAATTATAAAAGGTTACGAAACCGCAACAAAAAACACACACTTGGTTATATTAAATTGTAGCAGCACCAACGTCCAATTCTTCTGCCATTTGCCGTACTGTTTGTTGCGTGTTTTCTTCCGATAAACCTAAATTCATCGTTTTCAACAGTAGCAGGACGTTCTCGTTTCCAACAGTAGCAGGACGTCTTCAATCCTCTATATGACTAACATCTCCGTTCCTAAACATTTCGAAAGTTCAGAAATGGTTCTTTAACCGAAGTTTGGTTAACATTATGTGCTGTTTGTAATGCATAATGCCAAAGTTAAAATTCACGCCAAATTCTTCTTTTTCAATCCTATTACGGAAGGATTAAAGGAATGCAAATTAAATGCCTGACTCAATAAATAAATACAGTCGATTCCAACAAAAACAAATATTCCCAAACAAAAAACGTTAGAAATGATATAATAATAAAATCCGTCATTATTATCGGAATAACCAAACACATTTTTTTTTAAGTTGCACTTTTTTCCTGGATTTGATTGTTAATATGTTCGAAATCCCGTCATATTAACAAGAATAAATGGACAATTTTTAGAGAGGATACTCCCCTCACGGGAATTATAAATCGAGAACTAAAACCCACTATTAGTCAAAATCAGAGAAATCGTTGGAATTATATAAGAAGGTGTATGAATGTATGAAGTCTGACACTCTATCCTCTTTATCTAGCCCGACAGGAGAATGACAAGAATGGTATGTATGTATTATTCCAAGATTTAAAATAGTTCTGAAAATAAAATTATTTAACTGTAAGGTTAGGAAGTTGACCGCTGCGGTCATTAACATTTCCCTTCCTGTGCTAAAAAAAATCCGCCCGTTCCGGTGATGTGCATTCAATACACATCAATACACATTTAAAAATGAGCAATTTAAAATCGGAAAAATAACAATATTCATAGCCAATCGCTTAAATTAATTAAATTTGAAGTCAAAAGTGATAATAATTTAAGTTTAATTGCTGAAAACATGAAAAAAAAAAACATCGGCGTTCACAAAACGGGCGAAACGACCACGTCGAACGAAAGCACGCTGGCTACTGAGCGAGAGAAGCGAGCAAAATGAGATTATATTTCTTGCGTTCCCATATACCGAAGTAGAATGAGAGTGAGACGTGAATAGCGTCGCTTCCTCACCCATAGCGGTTTGTTAGAATGAATATACCTACGTCACACACTGGCACACGTTTAATTGTGTTGGTTAATTTATTCCCGATTTTCACAAAATATCTCTAATATGGCCGACAAGTGCTAATTATTATTAATATTATTTTTTTAATTAAATGCGTAAATGTATTATGGAGGAATAACTAAAATCTGAACCCAGTACGAGTATTTATAATATTTATAGAGATATTAAAGTTTTTAGAAGCAATGTGTATTCTCAAATTGTTTCGTGTCTATATGTCTTAAGAATAAGTGATAGTCTCTTATCTGTATCAGTTAGTTTTGGGAGAAATTAACTTTGAAACGTTCAACATTACTTATATTTTCTCCATTCTTTTGTCTAAGGTTTTTTGCATCTAAATAAAATATTTCTCTCTGAATAATTTAATTACTAAAATAATCCAAAAGTGGAAAGAAATTCACAAAAGAAAGAAATTATTTTTTTATACTACACAAAAAGGATTCCAACCAAAAAATGTGTTCGGTTTATTTGAAACAAGAAATAAACATACAATTTCTTACATCGTCGTAGCTGGACCTCGTAGTCGAGGCTCTCCTCGTCATTCCAGCGTCAATTCAGTTGGAAACTAAAGATGTACCTTGAAGTTTGTTTTATTTTTTACGTGAGTCACCCATTGTATACCAACACACTCACCGGCCAAATCACTGTACCGATAGCACAACAAAGTGAGTCGATCGAATCACACAAGCATTTGTTTAATTTTTTAAGTGCGTGAGCCGTTATACACCAGCACACTCGCCATTCAAACCGCTGTACCGAATCCGATCGTACACCGAATTGATCGAAGCACACCGGAAATGCCCTTATTATTTTACTATCTTTTTTTGAAAGAATACACATGACCAAAGTCATAGGTATCCTTATGCCCCCGAATATTAGGCAGAAAAAAATTTGAATACTAGACGAGAAATAAATTCATACATGATACAAAAAATTCAAAAAATTGTCGAAAGAAACTTGCCAAAACTCTTATTATTTTATGTTGTTTATAGTTAAGGCATTAACGTTGTGGAGGTTTAAAGACATTGTAATTTATTTTTATCAAACACTGTTTATTCCACTTTAGTACACCGATCGGAACATCTGTTGAACAGTTATTTCCCAAAAATCTCTCCGCTCTTGGCCGAAATTTTCCCGTGCCTCCCTCCCCCCCCCAGCTTCCAACCGTTGAAGCGTGTATATCGGTACCAGTTCGTACAGCATTTAGTCTTGTTTGCGCTCCCCTGAAGATGAGGTGAAAGCCTTGAAACCGGTAGGGTTATACCGTCACAAAAAAGTGGAATAAACAGTGTTTGATAAAAATAAATTACAATATCTTATTATTTTTTTTATACCAATTTGGCACGACGTCTATTTTTAACCAGAGGGGTGTGTGTTCGATTTCCGTTGGTTGTTATTACTTTTAAGTAATCAGGGGAATGAGTATCCATTTCTGACGATCTCGATTCTTTCAGACCTTAATTCATAAGAATGTTGTACCACATTTGTTGTTTAATATACAACCTAGCTAATGTATTGCGATGTTACAGAATTACTTAACTATGTTAAAGAATCCTTAAGTGAAACCCTGACTTGAATCTTTTTTTTAAAATTGGTACCAACAGTAATCAAACGCGCTACCCCCGGTATAAAAACCAGACATCAGGATATTGCCGGCGTTTAGCGGGATGTTTTACTGATACGTCGTGATGATTATGATTTGTTTTGTATTTAAAATAAAATACGTCGATTCAGGAATGCGGGAAGTGAGAGTGAATAATCAATAAATAGTAAACAGCGATGAATGGTCAAGTGAATAATAATAAGTGATCTTTATTTATCGATAAGTAGGTATATATACAATTTCAGAACGGGGCGCGTGAATGCGTCCGCAGTATATCTTGATATCACTCCTGTGCGTGCCGAGGTGGTCGCAGACGTTGCCAATGATATAGTGGGTAGAATATTTATTGCCGAGACGGTGAGACAACGCGATGCGTTCTCTTTCTACCGTGGAATGCAACGTAAATATTATTCACGTGTAAACAATATTGACGTTCTGGTATGCGAACTTTGTACTTATCCAAAGGTTGATTCATCGGTCGTTGACCGTGCGTGTTGACAATATTTAGGGACGTCGGTATTCCCTACAGGCGTACGAACTTCGGACTGTTTATTTAAATTTGTCGAGGAATGCGAATCTCATCGGTCATTGACCGTATGTATGCGACAATATTCCGCGACGACCGTGGATCCCTACAACTTCTTTCAAAATATCATTCACTTGATCTAACCATACTTTCCTTGGCAAATACCTCTCTTATTTTTAGTGTATATTTGTTTTGTTAATATTTCTTCGTTCATTTGTTATACATGCCCAAACCATTTCATAGTTATGTACTGCATCTTACTTAATAATTTACACCAGAGGTCTCCAAATTTTTTAGCCTAAGGGCCACACTGACTCCTCCACTAAGCTTCAAGGGCCAAGACCTAGCTACCTCATCATACCAACATACTATAGTTTTGAATTACGCGCAAATTTTCGTATTGGGACTGGCCGGCGAGTGAGATATCTATGGCGCAGGGCGCGGGGGTGGACTCTACTCCGTTCTCATATCATTAATTACAGTTAAAATATTTAATTTCATTATGTATGTCAGTTATAGTTATCTTAATTGGTCTTTAAATAAAAACATCTGATTATTATTTTGCATGATTTACTTATATTGTAAATTTTACAATGTAATCAAAATAAACTATGACGGGCCGGATTGGTGGTGCTCGCGAGCCAGTGTTGTCCCACGAGCCGTAGTTTGGAGACCCCTGATTTATGTCATTCCGTATGTTATCATTCATTGTCACCCTATCAGAATGTCTTCTCAGAGCAAGTATTTATTTCTACAGCATTTATTCAGCGTCCTACAGTATTTCTACAGCATTTATTCAGCGTCCTACAGTATTTTTTCACGTACTATTTTAACTTCCATACTAAAGACTTATATACAAAATTCTTAATTACCTCTTAAATTTTCCTATCAAAATTCTAATTTACTTTTATACATTGCTGTACATTTTTTGAAAAATTAATTAGGTTAAAACTTAACCACATAGTTAAACCAAGTGTCTCGAAGATATTTAACTAGTAATTAAGAAGATAAGATTAAAAAAACTCTTTAAGACTAAAAACATTTTTGAAAGTATGAAACTTAAAAAAGGAGATAAAAGTTTTATGTACGGTCGTAATCTAGAGTTTGATAAAATCTCAATTTAGAGTTGTTTCTCTAAAGAGAGATTTGTTACAATTGACTAAAAGTAAACGAATATTGTTAACATTTTCAAGTCTGAGGTTCGATTCTTATTAGATCTCAAATTGATTTTACTCTGTTGTTATATCGTTTACGATGTTGGAAAATAATACTATCAGTTGATAAGAAGTCACTTATGGAATGCATCAAATGATTACGTTATGAATTAATCCATGATTATATGCTGATAGTAGAACCTGCTTTAGAGTGAACGATATCTTGACTAAGTAGTATCGTATTACGAACGGAGTGAATCAAGCGTGTATTATGTCTTGATGGTTTTATATTTTTATAAATACTTATATGACAATAAACTAACTGCGCAAAGTGTTGATAAGGGAAGGAAAAATGTTAAACTTTGTGATGGACTTTTATGCGCCAATTAAGTTGTTGTGTTATTACAGAATAAATATGTATTACGGCTATGATAAGATAGTGAAATAAGATATGTGAAGGAAAAAATACGAATTAATTTATTGAACGTGGAAAAAAATATACGCGATATAAGCTATGAGGGATATTCTGCTACTTAGGAAGTACACAAACATGCATACATACCATCACGCCGTTTCCTTCGGAATAGGCAGAGAAGAAAACGTCAAACTTTCCTATCGTGACACATAAATTTCGCTTCTTCTACATCCATACACCTTCTCATACGGCTACAATTTCTCTGACTTTTTACATTTCTTTCTTTCAAAATGTCATACATTTGATCCAAATACACTTTCCTTGTCTTCCTCTACCACGTCTTATACCTACTCATATTTGCACTATATATTTGATTTGTTACCCTTTCTTCATTAACTCGTTCCACATGCCCAAACCATCGATATTGCTCTTATTCATCTTACTTAACATATTAATCAACCTTAAGTTCATAATCATCTCTAATCTCTTCATTCCGTATTCTGTCATACATTCTTACCTACGTATTCTTCTTATAAGTGCACGCATCTCCAGCATTTATTAGGTTATTTTCTTAAGATATGGACATATTTGATTCAATGATATCAGGGTTTAAGATGATGGGGAATGAACTGAGGAAAAATGGGTGTTTTTTTTTTCTGGATTTATAATAATACTATTTTCAGTTACTGAACACTGGTAATTGATTTTTATCGTAAATATTGTTTCAAAATTATCTGATTTGTGTGTATTAATTGTCAATTTTCTGCAATTGTTCCACTAAAAAAATAACTTAAACCCAGTGAATGAATTTATATAAAAGCAATTAGAAAAAAAAATCTAAAACAATCGAATGAACTCGTGCCAAATAAAATAGTAAATAATATGAATTATTTTGTTTGAAAGTTAAAGGAAACGTATCACTTTTGTTTGATATAAAACTTATTTTCAGATTTTCAGGAAATTCAGAGAAATCACTTTTTTTCAACAATTACCAATAAATTTGCAACTCGTGACCTAAAAATATAAGATAAATTGATTACTGATAAATCGCGAATATTTGGCAGAAAATGTGTAGACTCTGATTATTTTTACTATACAATTTGCTTTGGTATGTAAAAATTGAACGATTAAAAAAAATTTGTTCAACATTGTAAGTTTTTAAATGAAAACATTTTTTTTAAATTATAATTTTAGTAACTTTAATGTAAAGAAGTTATTTATTTATTTATTATTTTGTCAACAGTACTTACAACCTTGTCAACCTTACAACAATGTTAAAAAATACAAGTAGTGAGTGTTTCATGAATTAGAAAAGACTTCCTTTAAGAAAATAACAATTTAAAACAGTTACATTAAAACAGTTACATTAAAAATTACATTAAAACAATTGCATTAAAACAGTTACATTAAAACGGTTACATTAAAATTAAATAAAAATATATATAAACACAATAAAACAATTCAAATAAAACATAAGTAGGTATGCAAGTACACAATTCAAAATTATTTAAAAAATACAGAAATTAGGCAATATACTCGTACATAATTTTTAATATGATACGGAAACGTCTCAAAACGGAAAAGTTCAAGTACGTACTAACAATTTTTTAGTAAAGAAAATAAAAAGAATCAACACATTCATAGTTAAAGTGAAATCAAAAATTAACATCGACCACAACATTACAAGATGCTAAAATATAAAAAGTAATCAAAAGGGAAGGAAACAGTAAAAAAAATAAGGGTACAAAAAGTTTAATACTATGATCAAATAAGACACCCAGTAATCTCCGGAAACGGTGATGTTAATTGACCACCAAGATCATGTGATCTGACATCGTTGGACTATATTCTCTGAGGTTACGTGAAAAGCCAGGTCTATAAGAATGACCCCCGATCGATTCCTGAACTGAAGGACGAAATTATTCGCGTTATTGGTGAGTTAGAAACGCAAGTATGCCAAAATGACATCGAAAATTTTGAGAAAAGAGTGGACATCTGTGGAGCTGCTAGAGGTGGACATTTGGTGGATATTGTTTTTTTTGTGTTTAAATGTAATACATTATACTTCAATGACCAATACAAAGTTTTTTAAAATCAAAGCGAATTGTGTGTTTTATTCAAGAATTAAAAAAAAATTGAATTAAAAAAACCGCTCAATTTGAAAGACTCTTTATATGTTTTACTGCCCTATTGACACATCTTGACTTAAATTTCTATTTGTGTAATCCAAGGGATGCGAAATATGTTTTCTTATTTAAGTCATTGTTAAATTGTACTCATTTGGCATTGTGATAACCACGTTATAATCGGTTTTGTTGCAACTCAGAATTTTTCACATTTATTGCAATGCCGTTGACACAAATATTTCTCTTAATGAGTATAGAACTCATTTTTTAAGTAAACTATTGCATTTAATTTTTAATTCGCAATGCTTTAATTTATTTATAACGTAATATTCTGGTTAGTGAACTTGAATTTGATTAACATTATTTTGCACTATTTAATAAGTACTAAACAATGGTTCTCAAACAATGGTACAAGGCCTTTCAGTGAAATGTCCCGATTGTTTCTTTATCGCGTGCTTAATGCTGAGCGTCGGGATTATCTGTAATGTCGGGAACTTCGTACACCATCTCTCTGCATTCTTCTCGACCCTGGCCACTTTTGAAGAGGATTCTATTAAATTTATTATTTGACCATCCGTCTTGTATGAGATCTTGCTCTTTTATATTTTTTCCTCAAATTTCTGTTATCTCCAACTTCTCAAAACTTTTGCTGTTCTATCTGGCAAAATGGCTTTAGTATGTTAGGATACTTTTCCTGTATATTTAATAGTCTTTCAATATTATATATTGTTTATAGTTAAGGCATTGACGTTGTGGAGGTTTAAAGACATTGTAATTTGTTTTATCAAACACTGTTTATTCCACTTTTTGTAACGGTATAACCCTACCGGTTTCAAGGTGTTCATCTCATCTTCAGAGCAGCACAAACAAGACTGAATTATGTTCGAACTGGTACCGATATACACGCTTCTAACGGTTGGAGACATTCGGGTGTTTCTATCGATTATGCCAAATTCTTACATATCAGTAGTAACGGAAATAAATTGGACAGATTAGAGGTCCTAGAAATTTCTAAGTCAGTACATCGAGGCGAACATCTGGAAAACACATATATACAAAAAATCTCTCCGCTGCTCACCGAGGTCTTCCCATGCCTCCCTCAGCCCTCAGTCCCCTACCTGAATGTCCCCAACCGTTAGAAGCGTGTATATCGGTACCAGTTCGAACATAATTCAGTCTTGTTTGCGCTCCCCTGAAGATGAAGTGAAAGCCTTGAAACCGGTAGGGTTATACCGTTACAAAAAGTGGAATAAACAATGTTTGATAAAACAAATTACAATGTCTTTCAATATTCTCTATTTCTCGGATGATAGAAACGTTAGTGCGCCTTGCGGTCCATGGGATACAGAATACCCGCCTACAACACAACATCTCGAATGCATCTAGCAAAATTCTTTCCTTTTTTCTCATCGTTCCCAGACCTCATAATTCGGGATATTCTACGGAAAAGAGTAAAATTTAAAATGGTCAAGACATTTTTTAATGTTGTCTTCAATAATCACATTAAATCTAAAAAAATTAAGACATAGTATTGGTCTGTTTTTAAAACGAAAGAAATATTTTGGCATGTTTTAATCTTTTATTTTCACGATTTGCAGACAGAAATATTTCGAAGTCAAAAATCTGACAAAAGTTGGAAAACATTACAATTAAATTTGACTGATGATAATCAAAATATGTATTAAATATACGATCGCCTTAATGTTAAATAAAAACAGTCTTAATATTGTTTTCTACTTCCAATAAACTCATGGGTCCTTTTTACCATAGAAATTAGGTTTCCAATTATTCTTATTTTGCTAAACAAGATTTTTTTCATGTTGATATGCATTTCCTAAACCTACCAACAAACTTAATTATAACTCAATATGTGTTACCTCCACCTACCAACAAACTTAATTATAACTCAAAATGTGTTACCTAAATCTATCAATAAACTGAATTATAACTCAATATGTGTTACCTAAACCTACCAACAAACTTAATTATAACTCAATATGTGTTGCCTAAACCTACCAACAAACTTAAATATAGCTCAAAATGTGTTGCCTAAACCTACCAACAAACTTAATTATAATTCAAAATGTGTTACCTAAACCTACCAACAAACTTAATTATAACTCAAAATGTGTTACCTAAACCTACCAACAAACTTAATTATAACTCAAAATGTGTTACCTAAACCTACCAACAAACTTAATTATAACTCAAAATGTGTAACCTAAACCTACCAACAAACTTAATTATAGCTCAAAATGTGTTACCTAAACCTACCAACAAACTTAATTATAACTCAATATGTGTTACCTAAACCTACCAACAAACTTAATTATAACTCAATATGTGTTACCTAAACCTACCAACAAACTTAATTATAACTCAAAATGTGTTACCTAAACCTACCAACAAACTTAATTATGACTCAATATGTGTTACCTAAACCTACCAACCAACTTAATTATAACTCAAAATGTTTTACCTAAACCTACCAACAAACTTAATTATAACTCAATATGTGTTACCTAAACCTACCAACAAACTGAATTATAACTCAATATGTGTTACCTAAACCTACCAATAAACTTAATTATAACTCAAAATGTTTTACCTAAACCTACCAATAAACTTAATTATAACTCAATAAGTGTTACCTAAACTTACCAACAAACTGAATTATAACTCAATATGTGTTACCTAAACCTACCAACAAATTTAATTATAACTCAATATGTGTTACCTAAACCTACCAACAAACTTAATTATAACTCAATATGTGTTACCTAAACCTACCAACAAATTTAATTATAACTCAATATGTGTTACCTAAACCTACCAACAAACTTAATTATAACTCAAAATGTGTAACCTAAACCTACCAACAAACTTAATTATAAATCAAAATGTGTTACCTCAACCTACCAACAAACTTAATTTTAACTCAATATGTGTTACCTAAACCTACCAACAAACTTAATTATAACTCAAAATGTGTTACCTAAACCTACCAACAAACTGAATTATAACTGAATATGTGTTACCTAAACCTACCAACAAACTGAATTATAACTCAATATGTGTTACCTAAATCTACCAACAAATTTAATTATAACTCAATATGTGTTACCTAAACCTACCAACAAACTTAATTATAACTCAAAATGTGTTACCTAAACCTACCAACAAACTTAATTATAACTCAAAATGTGTTACCTAAACCTACCACAAACTTAATTATAACTCAAAATGTGTTACCTTAACCTACCAACAAACTTAATTATAACTCAATATGTATTACCTAAACCTACCAACAAACTTAATTATAACTCAATATGTGTTACCTAAACCTACCAACAAACTTAATTATAACTCAAAATGTGTTACCTAAACCTACCAACAAACTTAATTATGACTCAATATGTGTTACCTAAACCTACCAACAAATTTAATTATCATATAACTCAATGTGTGTTACCTAAACCTAACAAAAAACTTAATTATAACTCAATTTAGGTGTAGCGTAGTGTATCTAAGAACATCTAAATTTCGCGAAGGTGATACCGCCGCTTTATTTTTATAGGAAAAACGTACGTCAGTAAAAAATTTTAGAAACACTGATGTGAAAAAAAACTAATTATTCATTGAATGAACTCCAAATTTTAATATAAACGTTTTACCTACTGTTCTCAAAATAATGAATGAATTAGACACCTAATGGCTCCGTACTCTGTCGATGCTAATTTTGACCGACAAACGGATACTGAATAAAGAAAAAATATTAATGTTATGCTAATGGTCAAATTTTATTTTAAGATGTCACGAGATTTTTTATTTTATTTTTCTTACTTAGTTAACATTTTAAATCAGACAAAAAAACATGTAACATAAAAACAACGGTTTCGAGGAAAAAGTATATATTTGAATTTTTTGATTTCATTGGAAAAAATATTTAATAATGATACTCGTATAAGGACAATTTATATACCCCCGTTTACAAACATAAAAAAAACTTATCATCTCATGTCTGAGTAGGCAGAAAGGAGAGAGCACCAGACTTTCCAAGACCCCGCGAGAATACCTTAGATTGTAATACACGAGATTCCACAGGGTCGTCGACCACCGGGACGTCCACCAAAGAGATGGAGAGAAAATTGGACATCTTCGTCACAGGACCAAAACTGAAATCCTGTTTAAACAGATCGCCAGATCTAGAAGAGGACTCTCTATAACCACAATCTTTAAATTTGTTACATTCTTTTTCAAATCTTTTTAGAGATAAAACATAATTTCAAAACAAGTCGAGTTAAACCAAGCTGCTCCAGTTTTTCTTATTCCCATGCTTATTAAAAGATAGAATTTTTTCTTTCCACACAATTTATTGTAGGATCGAAACGATACAATCCTATGTAGAATATTATAAAGGGTCTTTCAATTTGTTTTTATTTTTTATTTTTGGATAAAACACAGATGGCTTCGCGAACTTGCCTGGGTCTTGTGACATTTTAAAAGTGTGATCTATGACATTTATAAAAATGGAGTCGTATACAATACAACAACGCGTTCAATTTGTTGAATTATTTTATGTATCCGGAAACGGTGATGTTAATTGGCCAACAAGATAAATAAATACAGGTTTATTGATAGCAACATAGTATGTATATAATACATTTAGACACATTTCAAGAACACATTAAAAAGATAATACATTAAAAAACAGAAGCTATCAAAAGGTCTGGGCTCATCAAATAACATCCCCCCGGCCAAGATACACCCCACCAATATAGGGCGACCCCAGCCACGGGGACACCAGATGTTTTTCAGCCCACACCCTTGAACATGTAATAAGAAGAGAAAAAAAATCCCAGAAAATAAAAGGATGAAAAAAAAAATACATTCAAGAGAGAAGACATTAAAAGGTCCGGGTTCATCCCACAAACATTCCCCCGGCCGAGATACACCCCACCAATGTAGGGCGAGCCCGACCGCAATGGCATCGGGGGGCTTCCAGCCCACACCCCCGCATATCTAGATTAAAAATAAATAAAAAACAAAAACGTATTACAGAAAACAAAATAAAAAGTAAACCCACATGTACCACCTCAGATTAACTGTCATCAAGAACGAAAAAAAGAATAGCCTCAAAGGAGTCCAAATTTTATAAAAGTAGAATGACAAATGGGAAATGAAATAGTTGAAACAACATTGAAATAGTTAGGCAGTAATGCATTGAAATATTTCATCAGTTTTATAAGAATGAATGAGAAGATAACGCACAAGCACGCACGCACAACCCTCGATTCACCACCATCGAAAAGAGAGAAAAGAAAGAAAAAGAAAGAAAAAAAGATCATGTGATCTGACACCGTTGGACTATTTTCTCTGGGGTTACTTAAAAAGCAAGGTCTATAAGTATGACCTCCAATCAATTCCTGAGCTGAAGGACGAAATTATTCGCGTTATTGGTGAGTTAGAACCGTAATTATGCCAAAATGTCATCGAATAGTTTGACAAAAGAGTGGACATCTGTGGAGCTGCGAGAGGTGTACATTTGCCGGATATTGTTTTTTTTTGTGTTTAAATGTCATACATTATACTTCAATGACCAATATATTTTTTTTAATGAAATCAAATTGTGTGTTTTATTCAAGGATTAAAAAAAATTTAATAAAAAAAAACTCGCGATTTAAAAGACCCTTTATTTTACCATCTTAATGAACAGATTATTCTATTATCTCGCGCTTTCGCTTAATTTATCATAATTTACAGCAAGTTCTCTCAAGTTGGCAATGCTGATGGGACAAAAGTTGAAAACTTGCCATATTTTACGTCGTGGGGTGTTGAGAAAATTAAAAAACTTTACATCGCTCGTCCTTCAACTTAAAAACCAATTTTTATTCCAGTTCCCCCAAAAAACATAAATTTTCGTTATCAATCAAATTTTACGCAGTATTTTTATGCGACTTTTAAAGTTTTGATGTAAAAGTAAAAAAAAGCATAAAGCCACAAGAGCATTTTACTTATTTTCTAATGACGTTAATTTTTTAACATATTTTTATTAATGCATATCGTAGTACTACAGGTCCCTAAGAGACAAAAGTGTCCCTAACAGACAAAATAAAAAGCTCACGCATTCGTGGAAGCCTAGGTGTTACAGACATCAATAGTAAGATGGAGGAGAGGCGATTGAGATGGTATGGGCACGTTGAACGCAGAGCACCCGATTACATTGTGAACCAGGCAATCTCCATAGATCTTCCTCGAATAACAACCAGAGGAAGACCAAATAATTCATGGGTGCTGCAAAAAGATAACCTGATGCAGAGACACGGCCTGGGGGACGTAGTCCGGGACAGAAGAGCATACAACCTGAGGACGAGGAGAGCTGACTCTAACAGTCTTCGCAGACAGTGAGTTGGGATGGAGCCAGGGAGAAGAAGATCGTAGTACTACAGGAGAATGCTCGTTTCTTTCGGAATAACCTCAAAGGAAACCTTTAGAGTTATCAACAAATAGTTGGTCCATCCTCCGCTCTTTCTCTTTTTTTCTAAAGTTATACATCTATAAGGTTTGTCTAAAGATTTCCGAAAAAAATGGTAGCATACTAAACAATTTAGCATTCAATTGCACTTACATATACAATAGACTGTCGATTACTTAAGGTCGCATTAACCGGATTGTGTATTAACCGGGGCAGTAAGAAATTTGAAATTATTTACTCGTACAACAATTTCAAATTTCATGCTATCATGATTACATTACTGGAAATGTTTATTAACATGATTATATCTTATGTTCCATAAAATTAATCTGTCGGAATTGGTTGTATAATAAATACCAGAAAATAAAACTGGTGAAATCACGAACACGACACTTACCATAAAATCCTGATCGATAACTTCTTAAATTATTATTTGAATGTGCTTCGATTCAATGTTAACTTTTCATAAAAGCGGGCGAGCGCATCACGTCAAATTTAAAATTTCAATCGCGTATGCATTGAGGTTGATTTATTATTTATTGACTATTTTTATTGTATATAATCGTGTTTTACACCTTAGTTATGTACTCGTATTTTCGTGTCACATAGCCGTGTGTTCTAGTTTCATGTAATTTTTTTCTTTCCTTTAAAATATTTTTGGTGAGTTTGCGAGTCGTGGTATCAATTTCACATCTCCCCATTCGAAACTAATGTGAAATCGACTTAGCACCATTTGCCGAAAAGTGAAAAGAGGAAAATAAATAAACTTCTTTGCTGTCGTTTCGTATTTTAAACAAAACGGTGTGTAGGATAATTTTGTCTATTTTTTTCAATTTTTCCAACATTTTTATAGTAAATTTCGGCCGAGATTTTTTCCCAACTCTCCGAATAATCGAGAGATGTAATTATACTGTCTTTAAGATTTTATCCCTGTTTTTTTTTTTATTATTTTTATCATGTTTTGTTTTCTATCTTTACACTAGCAGTGTATATTTAAGAGCCAAATTGTGACAAGAGCACAAATAAAATATAAAATGTGTTTATTTGTCCCCCATATTCATATATTTAAAATATTTATCTTATAAGTCACTGCGTTATTCCCTGCTCCCATCTCCGCAGTATATTATAATTTTATAGTTATTTTATTTATAGTTAAGGCATTAACGTTATGGAGGTTTAAAGACATTGTAATTTGTTTTATCAAACACTGTTTATTCCACTTTTTCTAACGGTATAACCTTACCGGTTTCAAGGCTTTCACCACATCATCAGGGGAGCACTGGGGATCATCATGGGAGTCTTGTTTGTGTACTAAAGGAGAATGCTCGTTTCTTTCGGAATAACCTCAAAGGAAACCTTTAGAGTTATCAACAAATGGTTGGTCCATCCTCCGATCTTTCTCTTTTTTTCTAAAGTTATACATCTATAAGGTCTGTCTAAAGATATCCGAAAAAAATGGTAGCATACTAAAAAATGTAGCATTCAATTGCGACGCTCGACAAAGCCGAAGTTAGCCGATTATGGCCGACAGTCTCTTTCTTAAGCTCGATGTGTATTACTTACCGCCGCGTACTGTACTGCGTAACTTAAGGCTGGTGTATTGAGTAAGATGAAGAAAAATACAGTGAGATGGTTTAACCAAGTTTCAACGAAGAAAAGAAGAAAGATTAACAAATCAAATACATAGTCCAAATGTGAGTAGAAGGCGTGTAATAGGAAGATCGATGTAAGTAGAAGGCGTGTAATAGGAAGATCGATGTAAGTAGAAGGCGTGTAATAGGAAGATCGATGAAAGTAGAAGGCGTGTAATAGGAAGATCGATGTAAGTATAATTGGATCAAGTGAATGATATATTGAGTTTTATGAGAAGAGGCGAAAGATGTGTGTTGGCATATGATAGCACTCTCTCTTCTGATCGGATGAAATTCAATCCGAGGAACAAATTGACATCAATTTTTTTTTCAAAACCATGCTCGGTTTAGTGTATTCTTCACAGTCCATGCATTTCTACAGCATTTATTCGACACCTTTCAACTTTTTTCCATGTCCACGTTTCACTTCCATTCATCAAAGTTAACACTAAAATACTGATATGGTCTATCATCTTAGCAGATTTCAATACTATACAGTTCGAGCATATTTGTTGTGTGTCCCGTGGACTTGGTTTCCTATCTCTACACGCCGTTCGATATCTCGCGTAATTCTTCCATCATCTGACAAAATACTACCTAAATAGCAGAATTCTTTATCTTATACTCGTAGTTATAATTTTTCATTGCTTACCCATACATCTATCACATTCACTTTTCCTTTCACGCTTTTCCATCCCCATCACTTTAGATTTAATAACATTGATTCTCAGATTTGTCTCATCTGATCTCTTATTCAGTTATTTGGTGTTTTTTCCTCGTTTTCATAAAAATATTAAAAACACATGTAATATATATAAGTGTGATGAAGTGTGAGGAGTTTGATTTCGCGTGATGTATACATATGTAATTGAGTGTCACTGTTTGTCAGGTTGATGAGAATGTGCAACGGGGTTTTATATAATCAAAAATCGGAAAGAAGTATCGATTCATTTGTTCATGCTATGTCCTCAGTGAGATACAGGCAAAAGCCTAGTTTACTGGGGACACGACAAATGAAAGGCAACAAACCCAGATCCATTAAAATTGTGTCCAAATTAAATTACCTGTTGTTTTTTTTTTCACAAATGATGTATATTTCTTGTCATGGGTTAAATAAATAAATAAAAATTAATAGATATAAAAAAAAATATGAAAACGAGAAAAACAACAAATTATTGAATCGATACAATAATCGATGAGATCCTCCTATAGTTTCATTAGTTATTATATTATTTCAATAATTTATCGTTTTTTTTTTATAAATTATCAGTGATAAAACAGTATATATCTTAATATACCTACACAATGCTTAATTAAAAAAAATCAAACAAAATACGTAATAAACAATATTCAAACATGTGTTAAAATTCAGTTGAACAACTGAAATTGAGTGCAATTTAAGATGGGAAAGATGCCACAGAGTGAGAAGAAAATGGAGAAATCGTGTGATGAGATAGACCTGGAGACATCCGATGAAGAATTCGAAGATGAAAAATACGACGCGATCAGCGATCTTGTTCAATACAAATATTTGTACTCGAAAAGCAAAGGTATGTGACTGTCTATTTACTGTGACTGTCTATTTACTGTGAATGTCTATTTACTGTGACTGTCTATTTACTGTGAACGTCCTGGTCATTGTAAAAAGAGGATAACTTCCATCCCGAAGTATAAAGTTAAATGACCGAATTTTACTTTAAAATGTGTTTTACCTTATTTTCAAGCATTTTCGCGATTTCCCATTTTGTTGTAAGAAATAATCAATATGGTAAGCAGCCAGCCAGATTGGACAGTAACAAAGATAATTTATTTATTTAATACTTTTATTGCAAATATAATATGGCTAACTTATTGCCAGGCGGCAATCTCTTCCAACCAACCTGACAAACTTAAATGAAGCAAGTTACGTGGTCGCATAAATCATTCAGATGACTATCTACCCCCACGAAATCCATAAACACAAACGTGAGCATATGCCCACGAACCCCACAAAGACGGACAATCACCCGAACATTATTTTTCATATAAAGTGAGATATCATCAATCAAAAGGAAAGGAAGGGATAGTGGAGAGGAAATGAAAAGTAAAATCAGGAATGAAACACGTTATTTTACTGACTAGTAATTAAGAGTTTTTTCAGTCGCTTCTTAAAGCATGCCAAAGATGGAGCGAGTCTTATATTGGTTTGTAACTGATTCCAGAGTCTCACTGCACGGACAGTACAGGACGACGTAAAAAAAGAGAAGCGGTGAACTGGAAAGACCAATAGACAATCTTTGTTTGAGTGTAGCGCTCCATGATTGGAAAGACGCTGAAAATTTTCAAAGTTAAGATAAAATTAACAAAGTTAATTCTGTATTAATATACATGATGCTATAGCCAATTAACTTGACAATTTATATTATACTCGTAACCGTTTCAATATGTAAACTTGCCGGTAATTATTATTATCGTGTGTACCGACCATGAAAGAACAACTGTTTGCACATTATGCTAGAACCCAAGTATTTAAATTTTGTTACTTGTTCAATTGGTGTGTCGTTGATCGCCACACTGCATTCAACTTGCTCTCCGGCTAGAGTCATGTATTTAGTTTTGATGATGGAGATAGATACACACGTTGTATTTTTTTGAAGCAGTAATTAAGACTACCTGGTGTATAAAGTCCTAAGCAGAAAGCCTTAGACTCTGAAACCGGTAAACTCGCAATTAATTAACGTTGGTTGAATATGTCCAGAAATGTTTTATAAACTATTTCGACCAGTTAATACCGGGGCGACGGCGTGATAGTAGTTGTGTATGTTTCAATATATTTTAACAAATTTTCCTTTTTTTGTTTCAATCGATAAAGTCATTTTTTTCTCCACGTAAAATATCGATAAGGCAAGAATTTCGTCATATTTATCAATTATAAAGCATTAAGAAAAAACAACGAAAATCAATCACATAACATAATGTGTCATATTGATACAATATGATTGTCATAAAGTCAACATGTCAATCATCTATTTCATTATGTTGACACGCCAATAAGTTTAACTGACGTGCCAATAAGTCCTATAATTACAATTTCTTAATGAATTGTGTATGGTCTTGAGGAGAGCTAATTGTAGTAGACAACTGCTGACAGATATAAAGGTCCTCAAGATATCCTATCTAGGTCACATTTTACGTGGAGAGAAGTACGAAATCCTCCGGTTGATACTGATGGGCAAGATCGAGGGGCAGCGTGGTCCTGGTAGAAGGCAAACATCTTGGCTGCGCAATATAAGAGACTGGACGGGGATGAGGCGTGTGGAGAACCTGTTCCGGGTTGCGCAAGATAGAGAAGCATTTGCCAGAGTGATTGCCAACATCCGGGGGACCTGATAGGGCACGACAAGAAGAAGAATGAATTGTGTGTCTTAAAATGTCAAGGATTGCCAAGTTTCCCCGTTTATAATAAAAACCATTAATTTATTGACAGGTGTTAAAACCGTAATAAAGTACCTGCTTGTTATGCTATCAACTTGTCAAAATAATCGAAATCATAGAAAGATGTGATTCATTTCAATGCAAACCAGATATACTCGTATAGTAAATTAATTTACCTTTGTAGGCGAAAAACAGTGACGAATGAAATAAACACAGTTCATTTGATTATATTTCAATTCTCGTTATTTGTAGAAAAAAATGGCAAATTTACATTGTGTTAAAGTTACTTAACATAAAATTTATTCCAAGATGATTTTAATACTAATTTATATACTTAGAGCAGTGTAGAGAGCAAACTCTCCTCAAGGGTGCTCTTTACTCGGGACTAGGACCCATTATTGTTGGCAAACCATCCTAATCATAATAAATTCGACACCTTCAACTGCATGCTTCATAGTCCCCTTAACCGAAAACTATTTTTTTAAATAATTAAAGGTCATAAAAAAATAGCAATAAATAACGGCTTCTCTGAAAACATGATTGATTCATTCTCAAAAAGAAAACCAAAAATAAATATACTCGTATATAAGTTAAGTGTAAGGATAGGCAGTTATTGACTACGGCCATATTGGGTATTTCTCTATATAAGTTGAGAGCAAGGATAGGAAGTTATTGACTACGGCCATATTGGGTACTTCTCTATATAAGTTGAGAGTAAGGATAGGAAGTTATTGACTACGGCCATATTGGGTACTTCTCTATATAAGTTGAGAGCAAGGATAGGAAGTTATTGACTACGGCCATATTGGGTACTTCTCTATATAAGTTGAGAGCAAGGATAGGAAGTTATTGACTACGGCCATATTGGGTACTTCTCTATATAAGTTGAGTATAAGGATAGGAAGTTATTGACTACGGCCATGTTGGGTACTTCTCTATATAAGTTGAGTGTAAGGATAGGAAGTTATTGACTACGGCCATATTGGGTACTTCTCTATATAAGTTGAGAGTAAGGATAGGAAGTTATTGACTACGGCCATATTGGGTACTTCTCTATATAAGTTGAGAGCAAGGATAGGAAGTTATTGACTACGGCCATATTGGGTACTTCTCTATATAAGTTGAGTATAAGGATAGGAAGTTATTGACTACGGCCATGTTGGGTACTTCTCTATATAAGTTGAGTGTAAGGATAGGAAGTTATTAACTACGGCCATATTGGGTACTTCTCTATATAAGTTGAGAGCAAGGATAGGAAGTTATTGACTACGGCCATATTGGGTACTTCTCTATATAAGTTGAGAGTAAGGATAGGAAGTTATTGACTACGGCCATATTGGGTACTTCTCTATATAAGTTGAGAGCAAGGATAGGAAGTTATTGACTACGGCCATATTGGGTACTTCTCTATATAAGTTGAGTGTAAGGATGGGAAGTTATTGACTACGGCCACATTGGGTACTTCTCTATATAAGTTGAGTATAAGGATAGGAAGTTATTGACTACGGCCATGTTGGGTACTTCTCTATATAAGTTGAGTGTAAGGATAGGAAGTTATTGACTACGGCCATATTGGGTACTTCTCTATATAAGTTGAGAGCAAGGATAGGAAGTTATTGACTACGGCCATATTGGGTACTTCTCTATATAAGTTGAGAGTAAGGATAGGAAGTTATTGACTACGGCCATATTGGGTACTTCTCTATATAAGTTGAGAGCAAGGATAGGAAGTTATTGACTACGGCCATATTGGGTACTTCTCTATATAAGTTGAGTGTAAGGATGGGAAGTTATTGACTACGGCCACATTGGGTACTTCTCTATATAAGTTGAGTATAAGGATAGGAAGTTATTGACTACGGCCATGTTGGGTACTTCTCTATATAAGTTGAGTGTAAGGATAGGAAGTTATTGACTACGGTCATATTGGGTACTTCTCTATATAAGTTGAATGTAAGGATATGAAGTTATTGACTACGGCCATATTGGGTACTTCTCTATATAAGTTGAGAGCAAGGATAGGAAGTTATTGACTACGGCCATATTGGGTACTTCTCTATATAAGTTGAGTATAAGGATAGGAAGTTATTGACTACGGCCATGTTGGGTACTTCTCTATATAAGTTGAGAGTAAGGATAGGAAGTTATTGACTACGGCCATATTGGGTACTTCTCTATATAAGTTGAGAGCAAGGATAGGAAGTTATTGACTACGGCCATATTGGGTACTTCTCTATATAAGTTGAGAGCAAGGATAGGAAGTTATTGACTACGGCCATATTGGGTACTTCTCTATATAAGTTGAGTATAAGGATAGGAAGTTATTGACTACGGCCATGTTGGGTACTTCTCTATATAAGTTGAGTGTAAGGATAGGAAGTTATTGACTACGGCCATATTGGGTACTTCTCTATATAAGTTGAGAGCAAGGATAGGAAGTTATTGACTACGGCCATATTGGGTACTTCTCTATATAAGTTGAGTATAAGGATAGGAAGTTATTGACTACGGCCATGTTGGGTACTTCTCTATATAAGTTGAGTGTAAGGATAGGAAGTTATTGACTACGGCCATATTGGGTACTTCTCTATATAAGTTGAGAGTAAGGATAGGAAGTTATTGACTACGGCCATATTGGGTACTTCTCTATATAAGTTGAGAGCAAGGATAGGAAGTTATTGACTACGGCCATATTGGGTACTTCTCTATATAAGTTGAGTATAAGGATAGGAAGTTATTGACTACGGCCATGTTGGGTACTTCTCTATATAAGTTGAGTGTAAGGATAGGAAGTTATTAACTACGGCCATATTGGGTACTTCTCTATATAAGTTGAGAGCAAGGATAGGAAGTTATTGACTACGGCCATATTGGGTACTTCTCTATATAAGTTGAGAGTAAGGATAGGAAGTTATTGACTACGGCCATATTGGGTACTTCTCTATATAAGTTGAGAGCAAGGATAGGAAGTTATTGACTACGGCCATATTGGGTACTTCTCTATATAAGTTGAGTGTAAGGATGGGAAGTTATTGACTACGGCCACATTGGGTACTTCTCTATATAAGTTGAGTATAAGGATAGGAAGTTATTGACTACGGCCATGTTGGGTACTTCTCTATATAAGTTGAGTGTAAGGATAGGAAGTTATTGACTACGGCCATATTGGGTACTTCTCTATATAAGTTGAGAGCAAGGATAGGAAGTTATTGACTACGGCCATATTGGGTACTTCTCTATATAAGTTGAGAGTAAGGATAGGAAGTTATTGACTACGGCCATATTGGGTACTTCTCTATATAAGTTGAGAGCAAGGATAGGAAGTTATTGACTACGGCCATATTGGGTACTTCTCTATATAAGTTGAGTGTAAGGATGGGAAGTTATTGACTACGGCCACATTGGGTACTTCTCTATATAAGTTGAGTATAAGGATAGGAAGTTATTGACTACGGCCATGTTGGGTACTTCTCTATATAAGTTGAGTGTAAGGATAGGAAGTTATTGACTACGGTCATATTGGGTACTTCTCTATATAAGTTGAATGTAAGGATATGAAGTTATTGACTACGGCCATATTGGGTACTTCTCTATATAAGTTGAGTATAAGGATAGGAAGTTATTGACTACGGCCATGTTGGGTACTTCTCTATATAAGTTGAGTGTAAGGATAGGAAGTTATTGACTACGGTCATATTGGGTACTTCTCTATATAAGTTGAGTATAAGGATAGGAAGTTATTGACTACGGCCATGTTGGGTACTTCTCTATATAAGTTGAGTGTAAGGATAGGAAGTTATTGACTACGGTCATATTGGGTACTTCTCTATATAAGTTGAATGTAAGGATATGAAGTTATTGACTACGGCCATGTTGGGTTCTTCTCTATATAAGTTGAGAGCAAGGATAGGAAGTTATTGACTACGGCCATGTTGGGTACTTCTCTATATAAGTTGAGAGCAAGGATAGGAAGTTATTGACTACGGCCATATTGGGTACTTCTCTATATAAGTTGAGTGTAAGGATGGGAAGTTATTGACTACGGCCACATTGGGTACTTCTCTATATAAGTTGAATGTAAGGATATGAAGTTATTGACTACGGTCATACTGGATACTTCCCTGCATCTGCATATATTTGGAAAAATATATTTGATAAAAAAACCGCAGAAAACTTACCAAGGGAAGACGAACTACAAAGAAACCTTTGTAATTTTTTCTACGTATGATAGTAACACATTCGGATTTAGGTGAAGTCTAGTATCGTCGTTACTTTGCCTCGTAGTCGAGGATCCCCTTGGCATTTCAACACCAATTCAGTTAAAAAGCAAAGCTGTGCCGTGGAGTCTTCATCTCCTCTTTCTCTTTTTTCCTTTTTAAGTTAGTGCACTATTGCGCACCAGCAAATTCACCGGTCATACCGATGTACTAGATCTGATGGCAGACCTGAAGTGAGACAATCAGATATGACCGAAGGATTATCCATATACCCCCGAATACTAGGCGGAAAAAATGTATGTGTCATCTCTAGGGGAGTAGCATAGCATGGGGCTCGAACTGGCAACATTCTCATGGAAATCCTGTGCATTACCGCGCGGCCATGTAAGGCATGAAGTATAATATATGTATGTCGTGTTCATATATAATCTATCATTTTGATAAGACCTCTCAAACAAGCAGCCTTTAAATGCATCCTAAATCTGCACACGCCATCCATATACTCGTATCTAACACTTAGAAGCAGCACATTCCATACTACAGCATCAGCAACGGCAAACAAGAGTTGGGAGAAGGACAAACAATATGGGGAAAATGGGGAATATTTCGTAATAGATCGGCTATTTATCTGCAGTGAGGAACAGTTCATGGTACGATTATTACAGTCGAAGAACCCAGTGTCAAGCACTGACTGACCTACTCAATGCAAGACATTAGGCTCTTCGAGCTCGATCTAGTTTTCACTTTAGGCTTGTTTTACACCTTTCTGGTTGTTTGAAAGAGATTACCATAAGACAATAGTCCTCAAAACTGTATGTGATTTCTTCAAAAAATATTTTTCGTAGTGCCATTGATTGCATTATCACATTTTTAAGTCCGAAAAATCGTATTTATTATTTCTTTAAAAATAGAAAACTAATGTGAAATAAGAAATTTCTAATATTGCAATAAACGAACCAAACCTTGGCAATCGAATTGTATTTAACATCAACAATCGAAAGAACAAAAAATCGCAATCCATTTGAAGGTGTGGATTTCTTACATATGTACTCGTATGTTGACACTACGATTGGTTTATAGCTCCAGAACGATAAGAATCGAAGCAACAATAATAAAGGCTTATCGACGATATTTTCACTAACACTAAGGAATTTTCCAGGTATTTTTTATCGCCTAGTTTTATTGTTTTAAAACGGAAAAGATAATCTACTTGGCACATAACATACATAGTTATCTGTGATAATTTTGACACTAGTCACGTTAAACACGAGTGCGTTAATTTATGAAAATATTCGTAATTTATTAGTTTTTCCTTTATATTGGTAAGACAACTTACATTTAAACTTATTTAATTTATTGAAAATACATGATATACGACACAACGTGTTATTTACAAACTATAGAAACATTTTCAGCGTCTTTCCAATCATGGATTAGCGCTACGCTCAAACAGAAATTGTTTATTGGCCTTTCCGGTTCACCGCTCCATTTTATTTACGTCGTCCTTTACTGTCCATGCAGTGAGACTCTGGAATCAGTTACAAACCAATATAAGACTCGCTCCGTCCTTGGCATGTTTTAAGAAGCGACTAAAAAAAACTCTTAATTTGTAGTCAGGAAAATAACGTGTTTCATTCCTGATTTTTATTTTCCTTTCCTCTCCACCATCCCTTCCTTTCCTTTTGATTGATGATATCTCACTTTATATGAAAAATAATGTTCGGGAGATTGTTCGTCTTTGTGGGGTTCGTGGGCATGTGCTCACGTATATGTTTATCGATTTTGTGGGGATGGATAGTCATTTGAATGATTTATGCGACCACGTAACTTGCTTCATTTACTTTTGTCTGGTTGGTTGGAAGAGGCAATAAGCCCACCAGATTGTATTTGCAGTAAAAGTGTTAATAAATAAATAAATAAAACATTTATTAAATATAATATTAAAAACCAAACGTAAATCAAGACACACCCAGCATATGAAATCACCAACGTACTCACATAGTAAGTACACCACAATATTTTTCCCCAACCGATTAGAACACCTTTGTGGCTGGCCTAGGTGGTGGAAGGTTTTTCTCTATCTCAATTTCTAGATCGTATTTAAAGTATATTTTTCAAGACATACTCGCCATTAGGATATTTTTTATTATACACGAATTACCTCTAATTACCAACGAAATTCCTCTAATTACCAAAAAAAAACAATTTGCTGAGATTGTCGATATGTTTTTCCATAGTCTGTTGAGCTATAAAAGTACGCTGATTGCAGAGTTGATGAAGTATTGAATTTGTGCTGTACTATTATTTTTGCATTAATGTCAAATCGGTGTGGTGAAGTGCGATCAGTTGACTCGAAACGACTCCGTATCGTGTGATCAACTGTGTATATTGTTATAGTTTTGTAAAAATTTTGTATTGTTTACATACTTATATATTATTTTGTTATGTTGATATTTATTTGGTTTCGCAAAATTGTCATATTTTTTTAATTTTAAGATTATTTTATAATATTGAAAGAGGAAGCATATGAGGGTACTATTTGCAAACAGAGCTCATTCCAGTATATTTGAAAAATTAACCTTGAATGTGGTTTTATATTTACTGTTGTCTGGTGGGCTGGAAGATATTGCTACCTAGTAATAAGCTCGTTAGATTGTTTTATACTGAAGTGTTAAATAAATAAGGATAATTGGGATTGTTAAGCACGCTAAATAATATCCACAGAATGTGAAAGTTCTTAAGCCAATTAAGTTTATTTCAAAAATCTGACACATGATTATACTTCCTTAGGTAAAATTTTAATCGGTTGCAAACTTTTTGCAGTCTTCAACTTATCCAACAACTATTTGCCGGCATCCGAATAACATACATCACCGCAATCAAGAAATGAAAGCATAAATAAATAAATAAATAATAAATGCAGGTTTATTGACAGCAACATAGTATGTACATAATACATTTAGATATATTTCAAGAACACATAAATTGCAGAGAATACATTAAAAACAGAAGCTATCAAAAGGTCTGGGCTCATCTAATAACATCCCCCCGGCCAAGATACACCCCACCAATATAGGGTGTGACACCACATGTTTTTAAGCCCACATCCTTGAACATGTAGAATAAGAAGAGAAAAAAAACACAGAAAATAAATAGATGACAAAAAAATACAATCAAGAGAGAAGACATTAAAAGGTGCGGGCTCATCCCACAAACATTCCCCCGGCCGAGATACACCCCACCAATGTAGGGCGAGCCCGACCGCAAGGGCATCGGGGGACTTCCAGCCCACACCCCCGCATATCTAGATTTAAAAAAAAAAACAAACAAAAACGTATGGCAGAAAACAAAATAAAAAGTAAACCCACACATACCTCCTCAGGTTAACTGTCAGCAAGAACGATTAAAAGAAAAGCCTCAAAGGAGTCCTAATTTTATAAAAGTAAAATGATAAATGGGAAATGGTGTTCACACATAAAAAAAACTACGACATAATACAATACGTTGAAATACGAGTAGTTAAGCAGTAATATAAAAATGAATGAGAAGATAACGCACAAACACGCACGCACAATCCCCGATTCATCACCAGCGAAAAGAGAGAAAAAAACAAGCAAATAAGAGACCTATTAACCACTGAGAAACCTATTAACCACCCAGAAGATAACATTTTAGAGCATCTCTGAAGGTACAACTATTCATCTGCTCTTTCAAGGCCTGGGGTAACTCATTCCAGCATTTGCTGGCTGAGTATGAGAAGGAGACATTGGGACAGTTGTATTCCACTAAAAATAGAAAAAAAGTTACGCATCCTGTTACGAGAATATACATAAAGAATGATCTTGGGACTTGACTTTGAGACATGATTACGCTAACTCAAATTATCATAATTTAAGATTCATTGATTTTTTTATATGTGATGAATACGAAATCATAAAATTATCGATTTTAATAGAAGGAAAATATTGGAACGCTTTCGATAGGAGACGTTGACTGAGAATTCAAAATATGTTCTACTAGCGCAATTTACGTTCATTGAGAATATAGAATATGTTTTACAATCGCAATTTACATTCATTAAGATATAGAATATGTTCAACAAGCGCAAGTCATGTTCATTGACAATATAGAATATGTTATTCAAGCGCAATTTACGTATACTGAGAATATAGAATATGTTATTCAAGCACAATTTACGTATACTGAGAATATAGAATATGTTTAACAAGCGCAAGTCATGTTCATTGAAAATATAGAATATGTTCTTCAAGCGCAGTTTACGTATACTGAGAATATAGAATATGTTCTACAAGCGCAATTTACGTTCATTGAGAATACAGAATATATTCTACAAACGCAATCACTTCATTGAGAATATAGAATATGTTGTTCAAGCGCAATTTACGTATACTGAGAATATATTGTAGAATATGTTCTACAAGCGCAATTTACGTTCATTGAGAATACAGAATATATTCTACAGACGCAATTACTTCATTGAGAATATAGAATGTGTTCTACAAGCGCAATTTACGTTTATCATACAGAATATATTCTACAAGCGCAATTGCAGAAGCTTACGCTGACAAAAATTTAAACAAAACTACATTTATCAAAGAAAAATACTCATTGCATATCTATTAATTGTATACTTCTTTTGTTAAAAATTAACCTTGAATACAATAAGATATTTGCAATAAAATTAAATAACAATACATGTAACTTGTCAATTTATGTGAAAAAAGAGATCTTATCAATGAATTCATTTTCAACGCATTAAAGTGTTTATGTTATAAGTCATATTATAAAGTCAAGATTGATATCTCGATCTGATTCCCTGTCAATTATTGTTGAAAGTATAATTTTGTTTTCCAAAAATACCGATCAATTTAATCAAATGATAATCTCATACTGGTAGAAATATTAAACCAATAAAACAGCATTTGTTTGTCGGCTCCTTTAGTATACTGGTAAGCATTTTTGGTAAGCAAGGTGGTGTCCCGAATTCGATTTCCGGCAGATTCGCTTTCGGACTTCTTTTATTTTCAGAAAGTGTTTCTATACATTTGTAGTATTCTGCAACTTATCAGCTGCATTACATTCTTTATTGAATACGAGATGTAAAGAAATAACAGCAATTCGTTGCATAACGAAACAACATAAATTCGATACATAACAAAATAACATACATTCGATACATATCGATATAACATAAATTCGATACGTAACAAAAGAACACAAATTCGATATATAACGAAATAACATAAATTCAATGTACTCGTATAACAAAAGAATATAATTCGATACATAACGAAATAACATAAATTCGATATATAACAAAAGGAACATTAATTCGATATAGAGTGTCTTTCAAATTGAGCGGTTTTTTCAATTCTAATTTTTTTTTATTCTTGAATTAAATACACAAATTGCTTTGATTTCAAAAAACTTTTTATTGGTCATTAAAGTATAATGTATGATATTTAAACGCAAAAACAATATACGCCAAATGTCAACCTCTTGCAGCTCTACACATATCCACTCTTTTGTCAAAATTTTCGTTGACATTTTGGCATAATTGCGGTTCTAACTCATTAATAACGCGAATAATTTCGTCGTTCAGCTCAGGAATTGATTGGAGGTCATTCTTATAGATCTGGTTTTTCACATGACTCCAGATAAAATAGTCCAACGGTGTCAGATCACATGATCTTGGTGACCAATTAACATCACCGTTTCCGGAGATTACGTTACATAAAATAATTCAACAATTTGAACGCGTTGTTGTATTGTATACGACTCCATTTTTATAAATGTCATACATTACACATCTCATATGTCACAAGACCCAGGCAAGTTCGCGACGTCATCTGTGTTTTATCCAATAATTTTAAAAACCGCTCAATTTGAAAGACCCTTTATAACGAAATAACATAAATTCGATGTATAACAAAATAATATAATTCGCTATATAACGAAATATCATAAATTCGATATATAACAAAATAACATACATTCGATATACATATAATGAAATAACATAAATTCGATATATAACAAAAGAACACAAATTCGATGTATAACGAAATAACGTTAATTCGATGTATAACAAAAGAACCTAAATTCGATAAATAACCATGTGCACAATAGAATGAAAATAAAATATGTCACTTTACCCAATAGTATAAAACAATGCTTTGAAGAAGTCAAATTAAAAACAATATTTAGGACCTACTGTACTGTATTTGTATACAGTACAACCGTTATTATCATGTAACAGTTTCTTCCGACCATCCAGAAAAAAATAAAAAAAGACTGAAGTGAAAACCAAACTGAAAGTCTTTTTTTAAATAAGCTAGGTTACAACGGGAATCGAACCCATAATTTCCGGGCTGCAATATAAACATCTTATCAACTAGGCTATAGAGGTTGCCTTGCCAGTAAGATCACAGAGGTCGTCTTACCAACAACACCACAAAATTATTTTGTTTCTTCCAGATATAAAAAAGGTGGACAGCGTCCAAGACCGGTCCCAACATATAATATATCAAAGGCTAAATACATCGTTTGTTTCCTTCCAAAGCTGACAGTAATCAAGCAATGCCCAGGACCTGCTGAATTGTATAATATGACTTAAGTGGTTTTTTTTCTTCCAGAGCTGAGACAAAGTGGGCAGTTTCAAGTGCCAGGCGGGATGTGGTCACTGCTGCAAGGGCTGGGCGCTACTTTGCGACTGCTGGCCCCCGCGGCCCTCGTGGCGCTCCTGTGCGGTCGGGATTCCCCATTGATCAGGTGGCTACACCACTGTGACAGGGCACTTAGAAATGGTATAACACTTTATTTAAAAAAACATTATTATATAAAAAAATTAACAAGGATTTGCCTAATTTATTATGAAATGCCTAATTTATTCTGAATTTATTCCTCTAATTTATTCTGAAACGGCTAATCATTGTCACTGTGAAAACCACACATTTTCTTTTTCTATCGATGATGCCAAATTCTTACATATCAGTTGTAACGGAAATGAATTGGACAGATTAGAGGCCCTAGAAATTTCTAAGTCAGTCCATCGAGGTAAACATCTGGAAAACACATATATCCCAAGAATCTCTCCGCTGCTTGTTAGATTGTCTCCTCCCTCCCTCCATCCCTCCATCCCCAGTTAACCATTAGACGCGTGTATCTCGATACCAGTTCGAACAGAATTCAGTCTTGTTTGTGCTCCCCTGATGATGATGTGAAAGCCTTGAAACCGGTAGGGTTATATGTATACCGTTACAAAAAAGTGGAATAAACAGTGTTTGATTAAACAAATTACAAAGCATTTGACTATTTGGAGGGACAAAGGACAAAGAATCTTCGTCAGCCCTTATTCCCTTTAAGTGTTGCAAAGATTCATACATACATACTCGTATATACTATCACGCCATTTCTCTGTCAAGGTAGGCGTACCGGACAGAGTACCAGACTTCATATATCAATACATATACCACTCCTACGATTTCTCCTCCTTCTCACATTTCCGTCTTTCAAAATATCATTCATTTCCAACTATACTTTCCTTGGTCTTCCTCTCACACGCCTTAGGCTCGCATTTTCACTATAAATCTGCTTTGTTAGCCTTTCTTTGTGCATTCGTTCCATTTACCCAAACCGTCTCAGAGTGTTTTTCTTGATCTTACCTTGTATATCAGCTTTAAGTTCACATTCATCTCTCATCACTTCATTCCGTATTCTTTCATACATTGTCACCCCATGCCTTTTTCTTAGTGCACGCATTTTTATAGCATTTATTCGGCTTCTCTCAGTCCTTTTTCACGTCCACATTTCACTCAAATACAACAAAATTGCCACCAAAATATTATTGTGATCTTACATCTTAGCAGACTTTGATATTGTCTAATTCAAATATATATATTTTAGTACACCATTTACTTTGTTTTCTATCACTACACGTCGTTCGATATCCCTCTTAACTCACCCATCATCTGAGAACATACTACCCAAATAGCAGAATTCCTCAACTCGCTTTAATATTTCATTATTCACACATATATCGCATTTACTTTTCCTTTCACACTTTTTTATCACCATTACTTTGGATTTTACAACATTTATTCTCAGATCTTTCTGTTCGCATCTCTCATACACTTTACTTATCAAACTCTACAACTCATCTTTGCTCTCCGCCAATACTACCATGTCATCTGCGTACAGTTATCCGTTAACGTTCCCATTCGACCTCTGTGGTTCTTTCAAACATAAATCTATATAAATATCGAACCACTAGGATGACATAACACATCCTTGTTTCACGCCTTTCGAAATATTAAACCATTCAAGCAAGGTATCATTCACTCTAATACATGCTCTACTTTCAGCGTATAATGACGCAATACCACATATTCATTTACATTCAACACCACACTCATTCAATATTTTCTAGTTTATTTCTTATCACGCGGTCACAGGATTTTAAATAAATAAAATGAAAAGAAATGGAAATCATTTTTACCAAAATAAAACATATATTTTATGAAAGGACAGAAAACTTCTTGACAATCGAATTTCTGCCCGTGGAGTGTTGACAGTCCGGTGACAATGTGAAATAATTTCCAGGATTTATGGGCTGGTCTGATCACGTTAATGAATGACTGCGAATGACAATGACAAACTGATGGGGGTCGATTGAAAAGACTCATTTATCTGGTTTCCAGCCAGTTGGAGCAGGTTTTAATCGTGCTGTTCATCAATATACTCGTATTTTGCAAGTCATTTCTTTAATTCTCAGGGGCAACATTAATTTTTGATCTTAAGATTTTTTAATTTAAAAAACATTTTTTTTACCTTGTTTTAATTGGAAAACTATTTTTTTATTAACATTATATTTAAAGAGAACCAAGAACAATTATTTAATATTTGGCGGGGCCGTCACCAGGAGTCATGTAGCATAAGTGAAATAATAAAAAATGGTGCGCCTATACTAAAGAAAATATAGCACGGCTCCTGTGACGTTTCACAAATTTGCCCCAATACAACCTTGTAACGACGTTCAGTAATTTTAATTATTTTATCAACTTTAATATAAGCCTCAATTCTAATTAATAGCAAGTTATTGAGGTAAATACAATACATTATATATTCTAAAACTTATAATAATGACAAATTAATACATCTTGTTACAAATTAGCAAAAATATGTCAGTTTGTTAAAATCAAATAATATTTGGCGACGTTCCTCAAAAGTCACTACGTTAGTCTGCATTGGCTAGGGATGGGGTATACGATAATTGGATTTTCGATTTTTTTTTATACATAAAATTAAATGTTTGTAATTAGTATTGATTCATAGTGGGTCTTGGCCTATTTAAAGATAGATACAAATCATACAATACATTAGAAAGTCAGTATAATGAAAATTAGGAATTAAAACGTCAGCTTAGAGAAAAACTATTTTTCGATTTATAAAAAAACGATTCGATTTCTAAAAAAAACGATTATACCCCATCCCTTTGAGACATGACAGTTCAAACGTCATAGGGACCATGCTACGTTTTCAAAAGTATAGTAACGTAAATTGCATGCTAGTGTAATTATTATCATTGTATATAATTTCTTTAACATTGTATTCGATAGAAATTCAGAGAATCGTAGTATCGTCAAAGTATTCAACAAAATGTTACGATTTAAAAAAATGGCATAAATAATTCTTCAAAAAGTTTCACAAGAACAAAAATGATGAAGAGTTTTTACACCTTTTTTCAGTTTCTAAATTTATTTGTAAGTTCGTTTTTTTTTTCGAAAACATAATTTGTTTATTTATATACGAGTGAACTAATTATACTAAAAAAACTTAATAATTATATTTATTTAACAATTTTATTGCAAATAAAATCTGGCGAGCTTATTGCCAGAGGGCAATCTTTTCCAAACAACCAGGTAAAAGTAAATGAAGCAAGTTATGTTACATGGTCGTATAAATTATTCAAATGACTATCCATCTCCACGAAATCCATGAACACATGCATGAGCATATGCCCACAAAGACGGACAATCACCCGAACATTATTTTTCATAATAAGTGAGATACGAGTATCATCAATCAAAGGAAAAGGGAAGGATGGTGGAGAGGAAAGGAAAAAAAAAGGAATGAAACACGTTATATTACTGACTAGAAATTAAGAGTTTTTTTTATTAAGAGTTTACTAGAAATTAAGATTCCAGAGTTTCACTGCATGGACAGTAAAGGACGACGTAAAAAAGGGTAGCGGTGAACTGGAAAGGCCAATAGACAATCTCTTATTGAGCGTAGCGCTAATCCAAGATCGGAAAGACGTTGAAAATTTTCTGCGAGATAAAAGGGGCCGGCGAGACAGTTAAGGGTATTACACAATAGAGACAGTATGTGAATTTGGCGTCTATTTCTAACATTCAACCAGTTCAATGCCTTCTAGTATGAATTTATATGATCGTACGTTCGTAGGTTGAAAATCAATCTTAGACAAACATTTTGAAGACGCCGTATTTTGTCCAGCTGTTCCTCTGTAACATCCAAATAACGGACGTTCGCATAGTCCAGAATCGGAAAGAACAAAGATTGCACGATTAAAATTTTGGTTTAAGTAGGCAGGAATCTTTGTAACACTTTAAGGGAATGAAGGCTGAAGAAGATCCTTCGGCTCACCTCATTTATTTGACGTCGCCATGAGAGACTGCTAATAGATAACACTGTTGAACGAAACAAATTACAATGTCTTGAAACCTCCACAATGTTAACTATAAATAATATACTATAACTATAAATAATATGCCTAAACTATAAATAATATACAAAAATCTAAATTAGTACTTGTTTCAAATTTCAAGTAGATTTTACTATTATTTTTGTGTCGGAAACGGAAGCGAAAACAAAAACAACAGACATTATTTGGAATTTTGGATAAAATAAAGAACGTGACGAATGAATAGCCAAATCAAAGAAAACTTTTAATAAAATATTCCTTTAGGTCCCTGACTTGGCGCCCCCTTAGCCCTGCGTCCGGGGACAACTACCCCTCCGTCCTTTTACGCTGCGCTTCTGTCCTACAGCAACTTAAAAAAAAATTAATACCAAACTTGAAGTTCCAATGAAAAAGCTATTCAAGCTGGGCAAAAATTAGTGAATTTTAATTTGAGGTGGTTTGTGTGAATCATTTTGAATAATAAATTGTATAAAACTATATCAGCTAGTTGTGTTTAAGAGTTAATACATACATACCAGCCATCATGCCATTTCATTATTGAGTTAGGCAGAGAGGATAGAGCATCAGACTTTCATATCACGACACACATCTATAGCCTTGTAGCGACCGTGCGTGCGGTCATTGAACCCACTGAGGCAATCCTTGGCCGCTCGGTCATTGAACTCGCACTGTAAGGAATGCGAGACAGCACTGGGCGAAGGTCGCCCGCGCGGTCATTGAACTCACTAGTAGCGAACAGCGAGAGCGAGACACCGACATATCTCCTCTCCTCTCTCCTCTCCTGCAGACCGTAGTATGAAATGTATATAGAACGCGTAACAATAACCATGTGTCCGGCGAAGCGAGACAGCGACATGTTCTGCGCCGTTCTATACATTATAAATACAGACGCTTTCAATAAACTTTCTCTCTTTGCTTATCTCGATCTCGACGACTTTTATTCAAACAACCTCATCCTTCTATGAGAAACCCAAGTCCCTAAAGCCTCTTCTACATCCATGTAACTTCTGCGGTTGCTTTAACTTTCTACGTTTCCTTCGTTCAGAATAGCATTCACTTGATCCAACCATGCTTTCTTAGATCTTTCTCTTACGCGTCATTCACTCACATGTGCGCTATATATTTATTATTTTATTCTTACTTATTCATTCGTTCCACATGTCCAAACAATTCAAGGTGCTTTCATTTTACTCAACAAATAAGCCTTAAGTTTTCATTCATCCCTTATCGCATCATTCTGCCATATATTGTCAATCTGTGAATTCTTGTCAATGTACGCATTTATTCGGCTATTACCTGTTTTTTTTTCGCTTTTCGTTTAAAAGTAAAGATCTCTTAAGATCCCCAAACCACTTCAGTCTAAATAATAAATTATCAATAAGTTACCTGGTAATATATAAAATTTGCAAAATTTTCGGACTATTACTGTTAAACTTTTGTTCAAAGTTTACAAGCAAACCTTGTAAAAGTTAATAATCCTTACTTCACCTCTTAAGGAAAGCTTTTTCAGTGATTTTATTTAGTTTGATTTTGTTTTAATTTGATTTCTTCATTTTATCCTGAATTAATAATTTAGAATTTTGTAAAATTTAAATATTTAAATTTACAGCTTATTTTCTTAGATTTGGTTTTAAGTTTATATAAATAACTAAGAATAACAAGAAAGATGTTAATATTTTAAATTCAATAATCAACATTATTCCTTAACCCTTTCTTCCCTGTGATGTGTAACTAGTACGCATTGCTTCTAAAAACTTTAATATCTCTATAAATATAATAAATACTGGGTTCAGATTTTAGGTATTCCTCCGTAATACATTTACGCGTTGAATGAAAAAAATAATATTAATAATAATTAGCACTTATCGGCCACATCAGAGATATTTTGTAAAAATCGGGAATAAATTCACCAATACAATCAAACATGTGCCAGTGTGTGACGTAGGTATATTCATTCTAAAAAAACCGCTATGGGTGAGGAAGCGAAGCTATTCACGTCTCACTCTCACTCTACTTCGGTAAATGGGAACGCAAGAAATAGAATCTCAGTTCGCTCGCTTCTCTCGCTTTAGTAGCTCGCGAGCTTTCATTTGAGGAGGTCTCTTCGCCCGTTTTGTGAACATCGGCCGATGTTTTTTTTTCATGTTTTCAGCAATGAAATTTCAATTATTATCACTTTGGACTTCAAATTTAATTAATTTAAGCGATTGGCTATGAATATTCTTATTTTTCCGATTTTAAACCGCTCATTTTTACATGTGTATTGATGTGTATTCAATACACAGCACCGGAACGCCCGGATGTTTTTAGCACAGGAAGGGAAATGTTAAAAACTATTTGTGTAATTTTATTTCTAAGATTGTCTTTTTAGCTATTTCATCTTATTCTTAATGTTGATCTTGGATATATTTTGTAACAAATATCATTTTTGGGATAGAACATCCGCTGTTTCTCCACCTTTTAGGTAATCTTCCTGATTTTGATGTGATTGTTGAGATTTGAATTAGGTATGCGTAATTTTTATTTCAATACATTACTGGATTCATGCAATGTGCTGTCCAATGTGTCTAAAGTATATACAAAGAACACATCGGACTTTTCTTCACAAAAGAGAGATCAAAGCCGTTTCACTTTTAGAGCGCTCCCCGAGACTCGCGATACGTTGAGCGGGTTCAGAGATCGCGCTCCGATGCATTTGAAAGGAGCAATCGAAAAGTTATTTGACCGAACTATTTTCCACAAATATTATCATTAAAGAAAATATCCCATATTGCACTTTTATATGTTATTAATATTATTTCTGAACGATTTTAAAAACTTAATATCAGAAGAATTTTAGATTCATTCGGTATTTCAATTTTTACTGTCATATTTTTTTAAGTGACAAACTATAAGCTAGATACGTAAAACTCGAGTCATAGGTGTTTTCATCATACAGACATTAAAAAAAGTGGCCAGGAGACATTGTTGCCTTCTCCCTCATTCATTGACCCTCCAGGTTAAGAACTTCAAAACATGTAGTTCGTAGTCAAATATTTATTATATCAGGCTTTTGGTGTATACAATACAACTTTGAGGGTATATTGTCATTAAGCAATGTCTTGTGACCAACCATAAATAATTTTAAAGGTTCTGACGAGAAAGCCAGACTGAACTTACCAACTAAGATATAAAGGTTGTTATTAAATAATGATGTCGGAGGAAAAGTAGAAAGTCAGATAAATCGTAGAGGTGTATGTATGTAGAAGAGGCTAAGGGTGTGTGTCGAAAAAAGTATGGCACTCTGTCATATCATCTTATCCTAGCAGAGAAATGGCGTGATGGTGTGTATTTATATCTTAGAAAATTACTTTTTCATGAAGTTGTGAATGTCTCAAAAAATATATTAATTTCGTTGTACGTATATTTTATATGACGGTTAATAAACATAAAATATGTATTAAAAAAAAGCGCTAATGACAAGTCGTTTAAATTGAGATCTAGTTTATGATTTTCACAGTGGTATAATATCATCGTGTGGTTTCCATATGATCAGAGCTGACAAATGGTCCATCATTTATGTTGCCAAGATAGAGAAATATCTTTAAAAGAAACGATGACTTTTATATCACTACAGCGTAACACGTCATTGCATTGCAAAAACGCTTAGACAATAAAATGTATAATAATTTACTACTAAGCGCCATTCTATCAATAATAAAAATACAATTTATGTATCGCTATTTAAAGAGCAGACTATTCTTAAGGGCGCTCTAACTCGGGATTAAAACCTGATATTATTGACAGATTATAAAATAAATAAATATAAGTAGAGTCTAAGGATAGGAAGGTGGTGGCTGCGTCCGTTTGATAAGGAAGTTTTCCCGATCTGCATATTTAAAAAAAACTATTTGATAAGAAAACCGCAGAAAACTACCAAGAGAAGACAAACCACAAATAAACCATTGTAAATCTTCCGATATGTGATAGTAACATATTTGGCTTTAGGTGTAGTGTAGTTTTTTATTATATCATACTTTTGTTATATTATATTGTTTATAGTTAAGGCATTAACGTTGTGGAGGTTTAAAGACATTGTAATTTGTTTTATCAAGCACTGTTCATTCCACTTTTTTGTAACGGTATAACCCTACCGGTTTCAAGGCTTTCACCTCATCTTCATGGGAGCTTTCACCTCATCTTCAGAGTCTTGTTTGTGCTCTCCTACAGATGAGGTGAAAGCCTTGAAACCGGTAGGGTTATACCGTTACAAAAAGTGGAATAAACAGTGTTTGATTAAACAAATTACAATACACTTTTGTTATATACAGTACAACCTGGCGGCCTTACTAATATATGTCAATATCTTCCAACCAACCAGAAAGATGTTATAGAGGCATAGAGTGAAAACTAGACCGGAATCCTTTTTTAAAATAATCTGGGTTACAACGAGAAACGAACCCGCAATCTCCAGGTTGTGAAACAGGCTTCTTACCAACTAGGCCACGGAGTTGTCGAATATGTTGAATGGTACAATACATAGTACCATACTTCTTGGTTTTTGTTCACAAACGACCTCCCTGACCTAGTTGATAAGACGCCTATCTTTCAACCAGAGGACTGCAGGTTCGAATCCCGTTGGATACCTATTTTTTTTTAAAGCGTTCCAGTTCAGTGTTCACTTGAGGCTTGTTTGACGCCTTTCTGATTGGTTGAAATAGATTGCCACATGGCAATAAAGTCAGCTTGTACTGTATACACATATCATCACGCAATTTCCCTGTCGGGATAGGTACAGAGAAAAGAGAGTGCCAGACTTTCCTATCGTGACACACATCTATCACCTCTTTTACATCTATACACCATTTCATACTGCTCCTACGACTTCTCTGTCTTTCTACATTAACTTCTTCAAAATATCATACCCTTGATCCAACCCTACTTTCCTTGATCTTCTTTCACATTCCGCTCTTATTTGCAGTATATATTTGTTTTGTTAGTCATTCTTCATTCATTCCTTCCACGTGACCAAACCGTCTCAAGGTGTTCTTCTTTATCACACTCAACAGAACCTTAAGTTCACAGTCATCAATCACTTCATTGTGTTTTCTGTCATACATTGTTAACCCACGTATTCTTCTAAGTACACACATTTCTACAACATTTATCAGCTTTTTTCTCTCTAATTCTAGGTCCTCGTTTCACTCCCTAACATCAAAATACTAAAATAATGTTGTGGAATATCTATCATCTTGGAAGATATTGATACTGTCTATTACAAATGTGTAATACAATAATACAAAATAATACAGATGAATTAATAAAAAATATATTTTTCAGCCTTGTACCCACCGTCATGCCAGTCGGCCAGCATCTTACAATGGCTGCAGAGCTCTCTTCCAGGAGACTCCAGGACGAGCTCCTTAGACGCGGTGTGGGCGGACGGCGCCGTGCTGTGCGACCTCGTCGAATCCGTGGTGCCAGGTTCTTGCAGCGGCCATTCCGAACAGATAGATCTAACGCACGGACAGAGACTAGCGGAACAGTATTTGGGAGTGACACCGGTAATTTGGACATTTATCTATTTCTTATTTAATTTTATCTCAACGGACAAATATTTTTTTTATACAAAGATTAACACTCTGTATCCTGATTCCGTGTTTAAACATGATAAACTAGATTTTCGTTGAGTCTAAGGCCACACCAAAGTGCTTCGCTAGGTGCTACGTGACTAATAGACAAGGTGACTTCATCCATGGCCACACCAAAGTACTTCGCACAAATTCATTTGACATTTGGGAGCGGTTGAGTCAACAAACGATGCCATTTTCAAAACTAACCAATTTCATTACAACTTACCTTATCTTTATTTACTTCCTGTGCAACTTCATTCCAAAGTGATTTTATTACAGGTACATTTTTGTATAATTTGCTCGATGGGTTCCACAAAGGCTCCCTTTTATACACAGCTGTTATTAAAACTACCGCCATCTTGTAAAATCACTTGGTGACACAATTAAATTAACCAACACGTATATTCGCTAGAAGACTCACTAGGTGACTAATAGTCATGTAGCGTAGCACAAAACGTGCAGTGTGGCCATTGCGATAGTATGCGGTGCGTTGGTTTGCTAGGAGATGTCACCTAGCTCACAGCGTAGCTCTAAGCACCAAGCGAGGCTCCTACCTGTGTGGCCGAGGCCTTTGTCTCGGTCCCGCGGTCTCACGCGATCGGTACCTCTTCTAAAAAAATACATGGTACTGGCATCTAGCAAATATTTTTGTAAACGATTCAACCTGTAAACGATAGTTTCCTGATTTCTAGCATGGACAATACCCAAGATAATGAAAATATGCATGAATTGATTTATGATGGGGATTCTGACGTCGCGTTTTAAATGTGCAGTGAAGTGTTAGACCCTCAAAGTTGGGGAAGCATTCGAAATGTGGATGCACCGGAGAATGATACGGATACCCTGGACGCATATGGTCAGCAACACAAGGGTTCTTCAAAGAGCCAAAGTTGATAGAGAGTTGCTGACTAATATTAAAATCCGAAAGGTGTCCTATTTGGGTCATGTACTTAGAGGAGCAAAGTACAAATTACTGCACCTGATCATCCGAGGCAAAATAGAGGATCGAAGAGGTGTTGGCAGGAGGCAAATCTCCTGGGTCCGCAATATACGTGATTGGACTGGTATAAGGAGCGTTTGGGATATTTTTCGGGATGCCGGGGACAAAGATGTCTACTCTCAGGTGATATTCAACGTTGGGGGGGGGGGCTGACATGACACTGGGAAGAAGAAGAAGTGAAGTGTTAAATCTTAAAGACTTTAGACGTATTAATCTGGAGACCAACTATAGCCTCCGGATTCAAATACAATAGAATAAGGATTTTACAGGATCGTCCAAATAGGTTATCAAAGAACGTGTCTTAACATGTGTTGATATGTATTCCATCAACTGACAACAAAGAAAAACTTTGTAGAACTTGCGAGGTATTTGATAAACACAAGAAAAGAAGTGAGACCCGGTACATATGTATGGAGTGTGATATACATAAATATCCACAAATGATAATGTTGACAAATTAGCAAATCAAATTAAATTTTTATATTATTAATAAATATACAAAGTCTCATCACAACATTTTTAATATGTATTTCTTCTTCTTCTCAGTGTCATGTCAGGTCCCCCCAACGTTGAATATCACTTGAGATTAGATATATTTGTACCCGGCAGCCCGAAAAAGATCTCCAACGCCCCTTATGCCAGTCCAATCACGTATATTGCGGAGCCAGGAGATTCGCCTCCTGCCAACATCTCTTCGGTCTTCTATTTTGCCTTGGAATATTTATTTAGATATAGCAATTTTAGTAAATCCTTCACAAAAGTCAGGATTCCTCCAAAACAAGGGGGCACTGGGACAGGGTTTCTTTATTTTGATGAGATCTTAGTGTTAAGAAACAATAAAAAGAACTTAACATTGACACGTAAACAGTGTTATACAATAAGACATAAAAACACTATAAGTCGAACAACACAATAAAGCAAATCTATACACTTCATCCCGGCAAGAAAACTTCTTCGCTTTACTTTCGTAAGCAGTCAGTCATATAAAAATTCATACAATGTCCATATTGATTATCCAACTTTTGCTGTCTTATGCGAGAATCGTTCAAATAATTTGTTGCAACCACTTCACTATATAACAAAACATTTTGCCGAGTGGGCCTACAAGGAACGTGTAACATGACAAGCTGAGTTAGTTCCGGACTATTGAAATACGAGCTGACATTCTTAAATTACGTTTTGAGGTTAAATATCTTTCTTTCTATCTGATAAAGTTTACGAGAGCCTCGCTTTCAACAACAGATCACAGTCTAACAGGACGTGGAAGGCGTCATTCACTCTATCGGTTCTGGTAATTTTAGTCATCATATCCAATAACAGTTTCAAGTGTTTAACAATTTCACAAAGTGATATTCCCCGGAAAACTGATGTCATAAAGAGGTGGCATTCTGTGACCACCACGAAGCCCTGATTTATCCCCATTCGACTTTTTTGTAGGGATACCTAAAAATTCTAATATATACTCGTATAAATAATCTAACGACCACTCTGCAATTGAAATAAAACATTCATCAAGAGATCAAAGCGATACCTCGGGAAACATACAAGTGCTTCGTCTTCCTCCTCTTATAGATCATGATTTGTTTGTTCCGCTTGTTCCCCTTCTTGTGACGTGGATTGCCAGCTGTCACGCCATCTCTTCGAAGGTCTTCCCGGTAATCATCTTCCGGCTGGGTTCCCTTGAAGGGCGACACGTGGAAGTCTGTCGTCTTGCATTCTGTTTACACGTTCGTTCCAGTATCGCCTTCGTTGTTTTCCCCACCTGACGATGTCTTCCGTGCCACACTTTCTCCTTAATTCGGTGTTTCTGATTCTATCTCTTAGTCTGATTCTATCTCTTCCGGTTATAATTCTCAGTGTTTTCATTTCCGAGGTTCTCAGGAGAGATTTTGTTTTAGATGTGTCTGCTCTGATTTCTATTCCGTAGGTGGCTATCGTACATACAAGTGCGTACTTCAAAATTTTCTAGCCAGATTAGACGAATGCCGTCAACAAAATGGAGGTTACCTCAACAACATTATTTAAAAAAAACAACTATTTGTTGCATATTTGTAGTGATTGAAACTAATTTCAGCAAACCATTGTTTTATCATAAGTTTTTCAAAAACAAACTGTATTCTGGTACACCCTTTTGAACATTTAATAGGGATAATTAAGGAAAACAAGTCAATTTATTGCCAGACTCGACTTAATTTCTCAGTACAATGGTCTGAATTTAAAATGAAACATCCAAGATACTAAATTATCTAGAATAATGTCCTCCTAGTGCATAGGTTCCCAAACTGTGCAATATCGCCAACTTGTGGGCGATGAAGGAACCTTGGTGGGCAATACTGGCTTCGGGAGAATTTGGTGGGCGATGTGAGGTGTCAAATGGGCAATAACAGATTGTTGAAAAAATAATGTCGTGTAAAAATGAAGATTTTTTTATTACATTTCCGTCATCCTATTTAGTTGAACGTGGATTTAGTGCAGTCATAAGTGTTTGAACTAAAAAGAGGAATCGACTACAAATAGACTACAAGTCTATTTGTAGTCGAAATTCATCGCACAACACCAGGTCAACACTCATCCTTCTCATTAAATGTTAATATTGATTTTACTTCTTTGTTTCAAATTAGTTAGAGTTAGAATAATTATAATTTTTTTTATTTATAAGTGTATATTTTTTGTGTTTTATTTTATTAAATAGCTCTATAAATTCAATTCAAAATTATTTTACTTCCAAACTTCCTATGTGAAATTACAAAAATGCACATGTTACATGAATATATTGGTGAATATAAAAAAATACGCATAGATACGCTTACATTATCTTAAACAGAGATACAGTTTTCCAAAGGTGGGCGATGAAAAATATTGACGATGAAAAATGGGCGTCGAGTCAAATAAGTTTGGGAATCTATGTTCTAGTGCGATACCATAGCTTTTATTATAATGACTTTCAGGATAACAGAAGGCATCGTCGCTTTCTTATCCTGGCTCAGGACTGGGAGATAATGCCCGAGATTAAGGGAGTGGGAGATCAAAGATTATACAGCGTTAATGAATCAATGTGTCTGCCTTAGTTCCATTATTCTTAGTGTCCTGCGTTGACATTTTCATTTGAACGGGAAAATTAAGTGTCCGCCTCGTGAAATAAATTATTTTCGATATCTGACAATGCTATAAACACTAAACAAGGATCTCAATTAATCATTAAGATGAAAAACTATTCGTTCTAATGATTTTATTTATTACTATTGTAACGATGGTCGTTATCAATGTAGCGTGTGTCCTATTAGGACGTGCTGATGATTTTGATATCGACATCGCTCTTCGTTTTTAGTTGATTCTGCGTTACTTCTCGTTCAGAGTCATCAATATAGCGGATTGCTTATCTTGATAAGTCATGATGATCTTGCTTTGTATTCAATAAATATAGACTCAGGAATGCGGATATAAATCGATAAGTGGACAGCAGGTAAACAAATAACAAATCTTGACAGTTGACTGAATGACAATACTAATATGTTTATTTCTCGGAGCGCAGGTGTTTTATACAAATGAGTGAACCAGTTCGCGCTACATGCTCCGTCTCACTCTGGCACGTGAATTGGCGGTAGCTTATTTATTTGTATTTGGAGATGGCTAGACAAATCGCGGGTACTACAAAAATAGTAAACATTGTCGCCGTTCTTGACGTGTAGCAATCTATGAATACTTCATCGGTCAATGACCCTGTATGTTTATTATTAACAATAATTAATTTAATTTATTTGTGTTTTAACAATTCACTTATTATTTTGACAATTATTTATTTACTAGGTAGGTATCCTACACTATCATTAAACTGACAGATCAATTGTTAATATTTTAAAGTTTAATCAGTTGAAACTTTAAATCGTCAAAAGATATTCGCACCATTTTCACAAACGGTGCTCAAAACACTATTTAATTAAATGGTACGTAGCAAAATATTTTAGAAAGCAATGCTTGCATTTGGAGCCGGCTGGGGGTACAAAACTCACTCATGGTAGAGAAGGTACTTAAACGATATCAAGTAAAGAAAGGTATTTTAACAGGTATTCCTTTTTTTCATGTATTTTACAGTCAATCGTACTTTTCGACTAATCGCATTCACATTTTCCAATTGCTTGTCATTTTCAACTTTCTACTATCCCCACTCTCGTACAGTCTAGATCAGGAATGACGAATCTATTTATTCAAGTGTGTCAAAGAATATGCCCAATTATTTAAAAAAATATTCGCGTGTCAGATAAATAAAACGAAAATTTTAATTATGTCAGATGAACTTATTATTTATCTGACATCATTTTTAATTTTCACTCTTTTCTTATTTCGTTTCAAAATGACATCTTACATTAAAGTAACGCGTCACGACACCCATTACAAATAAGATAAAATGTTCGGGGTTTTTTTCTATAACACCAAATTTACGAAACCATTCTTGATATAATCGTCCACTTCCTATTGGATCAATACTCAATTTTTGTTTTTTATTCACAAACATTTTGATAAGAGTGTATCGAAAAATAATAACATATTTATAAGACGGCGCGTAATCTGTTCGGGGACACCTACAATGCAAGACACAACAAGACACCCCCACTATCTCACGTTTGGCCAAAATCTTTCAGGTATAGCTCGTTCACATAATACACACAAGTGACGGGCTTGGGCGAGACATAAGAGAACCGCACCGCACGTGTATATTGTACTATACTTGAGAAAATGTAGCATGGTCCCCTGTGACAGTTCACAAATTTGCCCCAATACAACCTTGTAACGACGTTCAGTAATTTTAATTATTTTATCAACTTTAATATAAGCCTCGATTCTAATAAATAGCAAATTATTTAGGTAAATACATTACATAAAACTAACAATAATGACAAATTAATACATCTCGTTACAAATTAGCAAAAATGTGGCAGTTTGTTAATATCAAATAATATTTGGCGACGTTTGTCAAAAGTCACTACGTTAGTCTGCATTGGCTAGGGATGGAGTATACGATAATTGGATTTTCGATTTTTTTATACCTAAAATTAAATGTTCATAATTAGTATTAATTCATAATGGATCTTGGTCTATTTAAAGATATATACAAAATACATTAGAAAGTCAGTATAATGAAAATTAGGAATTAAAACGTCAGTTTAGAGAAAAACAATTTTTCGATTTATAAAAAACGATTCGATTTGTAAAAAAACGATTTTACCCCATCCCTTTGAGACATGACATTTCAAATGTCAAGGGACCATCCTACATTTTCTCAAGTATAGAGATGGCAAAGAGAAGTTCACTAAGATGAACGAATATTTTCCCAGTCGTTCAGTAAAATGACCTACCTCAATAAAGTAGTTATCAAATTCATTTAGTGGAATGACTTATAGTTTGCTCAGTGAATGGAGCAAAAAAACTCGACTTAAATTTCAAACAAAATTCGAACTTTGCCCGATTGTCACTTCGTAACTCGCGTGTCACGTTATGCCATCCTTGGACTAGGTCATGGTTTGCAGGTGGCCATCATGCGGCCGCAGATATCATTTACATATTGTATATCACATACTGTGTTGATCCATCTAGCAGTGGCGGTAAAAGTATTATATTTTTAAAAAATCTCTAATTATTTTGAGTGCCATCTTCAGCTTGGCTATGTAAAGCCAATGCCTAGCCTAGGTTTGCTTGTTTGCAAATGTGGCTCTTCTCGTACAGTTCTTCGAAATATGCTTTCCATCTCGACCAAACCATTCTTTCTTCTGACATATTTTCATTCTTATCTTTAATTCCACTCGGCATCACTCGTATCATCTTTACCTCACAATTTACATATTTTTTTCCAAAATATTTGCATATCTCCCTTCGAATACACTATTTGTAAATCATTATTTTAGAAGATCTCGACATTGTTTGGTTTACACATATATCTTTTAGTGCCCCATTGACATTGTTACTTATTGGAACGCGCCATTCAAAATCTCCTTCCCCCTTTCCGTCGTCTGAGAATTAATTTGGATTAATATAACCGTTGAACGGTTTGCAGTTATAAATAAATCGGTTAGTATTATTTAATGTAATATATTTTTATTTCACAGCCATTTCATCAAAATAATAGAGCTTAAATATTGGGCAAGAACTTCTTATGAGCCCTGAGACGGCCTCAAGGATGAGTGTGACATCTCAAGGGTCACACTGACGATCCAACTGCTTTGGGCGACAAACGTAGACAAGGCCATACATTGTTTCTGGTGGAGGATTATTGTTGGAACGAGAACGTTATTATTATTACGTCTATTAAATATCCAATTGCTCACAAACGAGATTTGCCAAACAATTAGCTAAGTCCAAAATGCATTTTTTTAACTTTTCAGATACATATTAAATATTTGCGGATCGCTTACACTTTACCCTAGATTATGAACATTTTCAGATACATACTAAATATTTGCGGATCGCTTACATTTTACCCTAGATTATGAACATTTTCAGATACGTACTAAATATTTGCGGATCGCTTACACTTTACCCTAGATTATGAACATTTTCAGATACGTACTAAATAGTTGCGGATCGCTTACACTTTACCCTAGATTATGAACATTTTCAGATACATACTAAATATTTGCGGATCGCTTACACTTTACCCTAGATTATGAACATTTTCAGATACGTACTAAATATTTGCGGATCGCTTACACTTTACCCTAGATTATGAACATTTTCAGATACATACTACATATTTGCAGATCGCTTACACTTTAACCAAGATTATGAACATTTTCAGATACATACTACATATTTGCGGATCACTTACACTTTACCTTAGATTATGAACATTTTCAGATACATTTTACATATTTGCGGATCACTTACACTTTACCCTAGATTATGAACATTTTCAGATACATACTAAATATTTGCGGATCGCTTACACTTTACCCTAGATTATGAACATTTTCGGATACATACTAAATATTTGCGGATCACTTACACTTTACCCTAGATTATGAACATTTTCAGATACATACTAAACATTTGCGTATCGCTTACACTTTACCCTAGATTATGAACATTTTCAGATACATACTAAATATTTCCGGATCGCTTACACTTTACCCTAGATTATGAACATTTTATCATCTCAATAAATTGCTATTTGGACATTTTATTACGTAAAGAAATATTTGTTAAAAATACTTTCAAATTAGTTTAGAAATTTATCATAAATATAGTTGACAACATTCATTTTAGTCATTAATACTAATCATAGATTTTTCTTATAAGAGGAGAACGAAGGAAGCTATTCTCGTAGTTGTATCAAGTGAATAATATTTTAAAAGGCGGAAACGTAGAAAGCCATATACATTGTATTGAAGGTGCAGGGCCGCGCGGTAACGCGCTAGACTTCCGTATGGAAGGTCGTCAGTTCGAACCTCGCGCTATGCTACTCCCCTTGAATGACACAGCCACTGTTTTCGCCTAGTGTTCGAGGGAATAAGGATACCTATGACTTCGGTCATATCTATTATTTTAATTTAAAAAAGTAAAATGAAAAAGCATGAATGTAGAAGAGGCTAAGGACGTTTGTCGAGATATGAAAGTCTGGTGTTCTATCCTCTCTGCCTACTCCGACAGGGAAATGGCGTAATGGTATGTGATGTGTGAAATATGACAACTTTGGTTCTAGTATTGAGTCTGATTCGATTTCTTTTTAGTAATTTTTGGGCATTAGACAAATTTTGTCTCATTTTTTCAATTATACCTTTTAAAAACCAATGGGTTTTAAAGAAAAAACTTGCAAATAAAACAAAAAATGCTCTAAGCATAGTGACAAATTTTAAAATTTTATTTATAATTTTTAAATTCATACCATGGTTTTTTTCCAGATATTTTCAAAGGCTGAATTATCACAAAAAGCACTCAGCACCTACCAAGAATGCAGATTGACTCATTACTTAGGATGTGTACAGGATGCCATCAATGGAATGACTCCACCCTTGTCCAGAGCGGGGTCTCCTCTCCTCAATGCCCAGGCCTACACTCTAGACTATGTCGCCAGAGGTATGGGCCTCATCACCGCTAGCAAAAACAGGAAGGCTTCATTTTACATATACCCTACAGCTCAACAAAGCTTAGAACCAGGAGACATCTCCATACAGATCAAAGGACCAGACAACTGCTACGGATCTGTCCTAATTCCTGTGATATATGGAAAGGCACACATCATCAGAAATGTTCTGTACAACTTAGGAAGCAAACAAAACTATTTACCACTTCCTCTTCCAATAATCCATGGATCAGCATACGTAGGAGCTTACGATAACATGAATGTCAAAAAAAAATATTTTGTCCCTAAAATTCCAAACGATATAGAAATGAACATTTTGGTAAAACATGATCGAGTTAAAGTATCATATATTCCTAAGAATTCTGGGCTACATGAGCTGTCGTTAATAAGCAAAAGCTGTCACGTAATTGGATCTCCTTTTATTGTTAACGTAGAGGTTGATGCGATCAATAGACAAGAGAGTTCTGATTACACAGATGAAGATATATCCGTAGATGATATTTTGAAACCAGACAGAAAGATTGTGTTTCGAATTGTAGACTTTGTAACTGAGAAAATGATACTTACAGAAGATGGACGACTCGAGAAGATATCAAACGAGGATGCTGACACTCTCCTTAAGTCTAGAGGATCAATAGAAGATTTAACGAATAAGTATATTGAATTAAGTAATAATTCAACATATTTACCTAATCCTGATATAATAGAGCATAAATATTTAGTGGAAAATAATTCTGTCAAAATAGTTATAAGCCCTGATGAAAAACAAGGTTTCAAAATGATAGTGAGACAAATAATTATAATGTTACAAGTGTGTAAGGAACTTAAGAGGCTTTGCTTTGTATCAGAAAAGAGTTTGATTGAAAGAAAATACTCAAAAGACAATATTGATGGTAGACAAAGTTTAACATCAACACCAGATGTAGTCCATTCGACCATCATAGATACCTGTCCTAAAGAAGCACTAAGCAATCTTGATAAAGAAATGTTAGAACATCGGGAAAAAGCTGAAGACTTAAGGCATAAATTCATGAAAAAGTATTCTAGTTTTAACGTGACGGCTGATAGTGATCGAGTTGATGAAAGTGTTGCCGTATCGATTGACTGTGAAAAGGATTGTGTCTGCAATGCGGATATAACTCAAACTCAAATAATTAAACACGAAGACACTGAAGATCAATATTCATCAGACTTAGATAGTACTCACAATCATTCGGACGAAGCCACTGCTATACGCACTTTGCCGCCTGGAAAATCAATTGAAATTATCATATCTTCATTTGATGATGATGATGATGATACTGCTGATACATTAATAAAAGAATATACTTTTCCAGAAGTTGTTTTACCCATTTTAGAAGAAATTCCCGAAAGACCAAAAACACCAGTATTTAAAATTTTACAGAATGCCGATGATGACAATAGCCTGCCTTTCTTAGAAGAACATGGTCTTGATAAACTCGAAAGTGAGTTTTTAGATTCATTGGATGGATATTTAGACAGTTTCTGTCCACAAATTGATAATGCTCTTAATTCCAATCTGAGTTTAGAAGATGACCAAACTAAAAATACTTTAAATGTCAATCTTGATGTTGATGGAGATGGAGATCAACTTAATAATGGTCGAGCATCACCATCTATAAACTTTCATATCGGTGAACCAGTAACACCCACAAAACTGATAAATGCTTCTACTTCACTAGAACCAGACATGGATTCCATAATACTTGCATCAAACCTCGAAGAAGCTTTGAATAAATACGATCTGAAAGTTCAAAAGTCTTTGAAAGATCAAGATCCTTACAATTCCGATGACAGTACTATCTCCCCTTTTACTACTGTAATGCGGAAAATTCCTTTTGAAAAAATGACTGATAGTGAAATATTGAAAATGTACGAAGAACCATTATCAAATAAAGATAATGACGAAGGACAATTAGAAAATGCCGATTTTTCAGATTTAAAAAATGTTCAAGAAAATCGCTTACATGATTTTAATGTGGAAAAAGGTGGAGTGAATATCGTGAGACGATTAGTTGAAGCCCAAAACCTTTCTCTTCAATCTCAAGACAGTATTTCTACTAATGCAGAAGACGAAGAAAGACATCTTGTTTTAACAGCAAATAACAGTGTTGATACATGGGATTCAGCTTACATAAGTATTGACGAAATAAATAGTTCACCTGAGATCAACAATAACAGTCCGAAAAGTGAATTGTCACCAAAAAACAAACTGTTTTCAATCGAAGAGAATGATCAAGATGATTTGAATTCGATTAAAATAGGGAAATGCATAAGTGATTTGGAAATTTTACCTGATATAGGTCCAGCTGAACGTGAAATATGGAAAGTCATGACAGACAATGAAACGAGAAAAGAAAAAGCCTTAAACACACCTAAAAACTATTTAGATTCGACAAAAATACATAACATTTTTCCACGAGTAATAAATAATATGTTTTATGCTCCTTCAATTACAGAAGGTGAAATTTTAAATGAGAAATTACAGAATACAAATCAAAATATGAAACATTTCGATTCTGCTTCTATTGATGATAATGTTGTTTTAGAAAGATTTCCAAATAACAGACATGATGATTACCCTGAAAAATTATACAACAAAATTGATACAATGACAAATAAATATACAAAAGGGCCGGTGGATTATAGTCAAAATAAAAATGTTAATCTATCCATGAAAAATGACACTTCGGCATCTGATTTTACTGCAGATGTGAAGCAGTCAAACAAAAAGATAGAGTACACCAATACTGAACAAGATTATTCAATGGACCAAATGATCTCAACGATTCAGACATTGGATGCTGAAAGAACAGATGATCATAGAAAAGTATTTGAGAATCAAGATAATAAACAAGAATACATGAACACAAAACCAGTGGTTTCTAAATTGATTTCGGAAAAAAGAGATTACTGGGATAACAAAATAAAAACGTTTCAAAAAAAAGAAGAAAGAAGAAATCGTTCAATATCAAGAAAAAGAAACCCACATCTGAAATATAACGATTCATTGAGTAAAAAGAAAGGAAAGCAAGTACTCTCCAAGATACCAAGTATAACTGAAAGATGGAAACATAGTTTTGAACCTCAAACACAAAATAAAAATAATGCAGAAAATGATTTACCAGTTGCTAACAACAGCAGTCTTGTAGCACGCTGGAAAGACTATTGGAATGAAAAGGTAGAAAAAACACTAAGTTCAGTGCATGGTAAAAATATTACTTATTTACAATTATCTGATGCATGCACTTATCCTGATAATATAAATGATTCATGTGAATCTAGAAGAACTCATATTAATGAAAATTTATCAAATAGATTGGATGACACTGTGATAGAGAACAAAGAAATATTAAATGATAAACATAGTGCTTTTTTAGAAATGTCTAAAACAAGGGAAGATTTATTTTATGCTTCAGCATTTTCAAATAATAAGAATGACTCAGAATTAATTGATTTTAAGGTTTTCGGTGAGAAATATCAACCGACCCCAATCAATCTAGCGTCCTTGACGCAAAGAATTGATAGATTTTTAGATACAGTGTCAAATCCATCACCTGCTATTGACACAGATTCCTCTAGATTTTCAACACCAGAATCACCGTTTGGTGGGATTGTTTCAAAAAGAATAATAATAAATGATAACAATAATAATACAGAAAAAAACATGAAAGATAACATATTGATCGTTGAACAAAATGGTGACAAGCCGACAGTAAAATTAAATGAAAATACATCGGAAAAAAGAATAAAAGTTCTTCAACAGATTAGTAACTGTTCAACACCAGATTTACAAAACACACAAATTAAACAAACTCTAGGAAATGATTGCAGAATTCAAGAAACAATTAATAAGCCCAATAGGCTACAAACTAATCTAAATAAAGAAGAAATAAGAAATCACGACTCCTTGAAACAGATCGATGTAAGTGAAGAATCTCATATATTTGAAGAAAAAATATTACTCGCCAATAATTTGATTAAGTTTCCAGCCATAGCAAAACTAAAAGATAAAATTGAAAATCAAAATGATAAGGAGATTCAAGAAACAAGGGAAAATTTCTTAAAACAAAAGTCAAAAACAATTGATATTCCGAAACAAGAAAATTTTGACTACTTGAAGAGATATTTCTCTTTAGACAAAATTGACAGCAGTAATATGCATGATGCTTTGTACGAAAGTCAAGTGAACAGAAATGGATACATTAGTGATACATATTCAAGTTGTGAAAATAGCATGGATCACAATGTAAACATTAGTACGTCTACGGATTCAATACCTTCACTAGCAGAAAGAAAAGCGAGAATAGAAAAACACCTTCAAAGGCTTCAAAATAAATTGGGCAATAATAACCAACTAGAATCTCGTAAAGTTGATCACCACAAATCAGAATATTCAATTTATCAAAAGGTAGAAACGGTTGAGAGCAAATATAAAAACAAAAGTATGGAAACTTTAAATAGTGCAAATGGAAAAGCAGAGAATGAAATAAAAGTTTTTAAACCGATAAAAGCTATAGTTGCAGTATTTGAAAATAAAATGTACGACACAGATAATAAATGTCTTTTCAAGCAAATAAATAAAAACTATACTAAAATAGCTAGAAGAGATTTTAAAGAAAACCACGTTTCAAGCTTAGATGTTGAGAAGAAAATATCAATTTGGGACTTAGATGCCGAAAAAAGAGAAGGTAAGTTTGAATCAAAGGATCATTTGCTTCTATTGTCAAAATATAAAATGAAAAAACACTAAAAATTTGATTTAAATAGAATTTGTAATATCATCCTACTATTTTTTTATAGACATCATTAGAAAGCTTAAAGTAAAAATAAGTCGTATATTTCTTAAGATATATTTTAAAAATTCTAGACATAATTTACAAGTTTATATTAAATTTGAAATAAGAATCCAGAAACAAAAAGTTTTGTTAAAGCTACATTGAGAGAGATGGCTGCTTTTTAAACGAAAGTAGCATGCTATGCAAGCAGCTAAGGAAAAATAATATCAGCAGTGCTTGACAGCTATGCTTCGGACTACTTGTAGCGCGATACTTAATAATACTTTATGTGGAAATAACCAAATGAATTTTAAAAAACGAAGGTAGAAAGAACAACATAATTTTAAAACGATAAAAATTATAGTTCAGATACATTGATAGAGATATTTTAGAATCAATTTAATTTTGTTAACTTAGACTCATATAATATTATACATGATTTTTAAAAATGCAAAGTAGGGCATAAACACGAAAGGTATAAACAAGTAGGATATAAATAAATAGGTTTTAAACAAATAGGATATAAACAATAGAGTATATGATAAACAAATAGAATTTCAAGAAATAGGGTATAATCAATAAGTAAGATATAATCAAATAGGGTACAAACAAAAGAAAGGTTTAAAGTTTTAAAAGTAGCATTATTTTTTAAAGATTTATAAATTATCTTTAATGATTTATGAGACAATGTTTAAATACCTGAATTACAAAGATTGAGTCCTTGAGCTAGAACTGAGTTGAATCATTGCAATTTATTGTAAAATACAGTGGTGCCTCACACAACGAACTTAATTCGTTCCAGGAGCAAGTTCGTTATGCGAAAAGTTCGTTATGTGAAACGCGTTTTCCCATAACAATACATGTTAAAAAAAATAATTCGTTCTGTAGCATAAAATATGGTAAGATGACATAAAAAAAAGATAAATTTTTTGTTATTATTTTTATTTAGATACATCTAAAAACATAATGAAAAAAACACACATTTTTTAATTTTAAGAAATAATCGAATCTTGCACATCTTCATCCATTTTCCGCTTTTTGGCCGATGGTGCAGTGAAAAACCTGTCCAAAGTCGTTTGTTTCTCTCTTTTCTTCAACATCTGCCGGAAATAACGGATAAGAGTATCGGAGTACAGGTCGTTGATCCTGTTTGCTTCAGCGGAATCCGGATAGTGGGCATTGGTAAACTCCTGAACTGCTTTCCATTTGACCAGGATGTTCTTGATGTCAGCAGTTGGAATTGGTTGATTGTTTGATTGTTGCTCCTCGTTATCAGATGACGCTTCCCTTTGAGCATTGTCCTGTTGTTGGGCCAGAAGTGTTTGGAGCTCTTCAGTTGTCAGCTCTTCTTTGTGTTCCTCAATAAGCTCCTCTACATCCTCTACCTCTACCTCTAATTCCAACCTTTGGGCCACTGTGATGATGTCCTTCACCACTTCTGTGTCATCAACTACTGCTTCTTCCTGAATCCACGAAGGCACAAGCATCTTCCAAGCAGAAATGAGGGTCCTTTGTGACACTTCTTCCCAGGCCTTCTGTATAAGTCGTATTGCCAAAAGGATATCAAAATTCTCCTTCCAAAACATTCGGATAGTCATATTGTCTCCACCAAACTCGCATTCTTCAAACACCTTATTAAAGAGGGCTCTAGTGTAGAGTTTTTTAAAGTTCGCAATAACTTGCTGATCCATTGGCTGGAGAATGGATGTGGTGTTTGGTGGCAAATACTGCACCCTGATAAAAGGATAATTTTCCTGCAATATTTCTTCTAGGTCTTTTGGGTGAGAAGGGGCATTGTCAAGTATCAGAAGGGCTTTGAGCGGCAGTTCTTTTTCCAACAAGAATTTCTTCACGGCAGGAGCAAAGGTTTCCAGAATCCATTCGTTGAAGATAACTTGGGTCACCCAGGCTTTTTGATTGGACTTCCAATGGACGGGCAATTTGGACTTAATAACGTTATTTTTCTTAAAAATTCTTGGATTTTCAGAGTGATAAACCAATAGAGGTTTGATCTTGAGGTCTCCGCTGGCATTAGACGAAATCATAAGGGTAAGTCTGTCCTTCATGGCTTTGTGTCCTGGCAATTTCTTCTCTTCTTTTGTAATGAAGGTTCTGCTCGGCATTCTTTTCCAGAAAAGACCCGTTTCATCGGCATTGAACACTTGTTGTGGGCAGTATCCTTCATCCATAATAAATTTTTGAAAATTAATAGAGAACTTTTCTGCTTCTTTTTTATCAGCACTGCCAGCCTCACCATGCATATTAACGCTGTGGATTCCATACCTTTTCTTAAATCTAAAAAACCACCCCCTGCTGGCTTTGAAATCTTCTTTATTATCTTGATTGCTGCTACTTCCAGGGATGTTTTTCTTTAGATCTTCATAAATTATCTTGGCCTTGTGACAGATAATATCTTGGGTTGTTACGTCACCTTTCACCTGCCTGTCCTTAATCCAAATCGCTAATAGCCTCTCCATTTCCTCGTGGATTGAAGATCTATGTTTTTCATTAAATAGTTTTGATACTCCTTTGGCTACTTTGGCTGATTTTATTGCATCCTTGTTTGTCAAAATGGTGGTCTTGTTGAGGCCAAACTCTTTGACGAGGTCACACTGTTTTACCCCACATTCACTCCTTCTAATTATTTCCTGTTTCATTTCAAGAGAAATCACCTTCCTGCTTTTTTTAGAACCCATCATATAAAAAAAATGTTGAGTTTATTTTAAAAGGACGACTGCCGTGATACGTGTGCGATTTAATTCGTAATGAAGAACGATTGCTGCGATACGTGCGTAAGTTAAGCGTACTACGCAGTGACTAACGAGTCTAACGACTACCTGCGCGGGAGGATGCAATTAATCGGCAGTGATCGTAGAAGATCGGGCGACTTCGTTGTAATGATGAACGATTGCTGCGACACGTGCGTAAGTTAAGCGTACTGCTCAGTGACTAACGACTGCCTGCGCGGAAGGATGCAATAAATCGGCAGTGATCGTGTGAAGTGGGCGACTTCGTTGTGTGAAGCGAAGTTCGTTGTGTGAAGCGAAGTTCGTTGTATGAATCGTGAAATGAACGAAAAGGAAGTTCGTTGTGTGCAGCGTTCGCTGTGCGAGGCGTTCGTTATGCGAGGCACCACTGTATTTACATATACACAAGTAGGATATAAATAAATAGGTTTTAAACAAATAGGATATAAACAATAGAGTATATGATAAACAAATAGAATTTCAAGAAATAGGGTATAATCAATAAGTAAGATATAATCAAATAGGGTACAAACAAAAGAAAGGTTTAAAGTTTTAAAAGTAGCATTATTTTTTAAAGATTTATAAATTATCTTTAATGATTTATGAGACAATGTTTAAATACCTGAATTACAAAGATTGAGTCCTTGAGCTAGAACTGAGTTGAATCATTGCAATTTATTGTAAAATATTTACATAGACACAAGTAGGATATAAATAAATAGGTTTTAAACAAATAGGATATAAACAATAGAGTATATGATAAACAAATAGAATTTCAAGAAATAGGGTTTAATCAATAAGTAAGATATAATCAAATAGGGTACAAACAAAAGAAAGGTTTAAAGTTTTAAAAGTAGCATTATTTTTTAAAGATTTATAAATTATCTTTAATGATTTATGAGACAATGTTTAAATACCTGAATTGCAAAGATTGAGTCCTTGAGCTAGAACTGAGTTGAATCATTGCAATTTATTGTAAAATATTTACATATTTGAATTAAGCTACAACACAGTTACTACAATAAAAATATGCATATTACTAAACACCAATAATAATTTATGTAAATAGAAAAATTCTCACTGTTTTGTTACACAGACATAGACTATATAACAAAACAGTGAGAATTTTTATATTTCTTGTAAGTTGGCTCAGTTTACGTAAAATATGTAGTTAAATTTAGTATCCAATAAGAGATATTGCATTTAATCTAATTTAAGAGAGTATAATTTTATTTTATTTAACTAAATATGAGAGACGGTTGATTGTCCCAACTAATACTTGACAGGATATCAAAATAAGTACAATATGGGACAATCTCGTATATAAGGGATGTATGGCAACCCTAACTGAGTAAATTGCAAGATAAGGCTTGTATAGCAAACTATGAGATTGTATTAGCAGTTGCTGTCTCTGAATACAAAAATTTTTGGTTAACAACTTAATTTAGTATCTACCTAAAATTCTATTTTAATTTAAATAAAAATACGTCTAAATTTTTTAATGATAAAATATGTCTTTTTAAAGTTTTCATTTTTTGTATCTTTTATGATCTAAGTTTGAAGTCAGTTATCTTACTTCTAAAAACTAATCAACACACTTTACAGGTACCATGGAAAATTCAGAACAAGGACCCTCTGCAGTGGCCGAACACTTGATGAAGGAACACGTAGTCTTCAAAACAAGAATCAATCCTCGAAGAACCTCCGAGATTATAGAAAAAAATGATATCAAGAAAAATGCTACAATATTATCAGATGAAAAAATCATAATTGAAGTGAAAAACTTAACTGAAGAACTTCAGCAGGAAGATGAAGAATATAAAGAACGGTTCCTTGAGGCGAAAAGATTCTTCCAAACCCTGGATGAAAAACACAAAGGAAATGTGTGCACGAAAAAGAGGAAGCTAAATGAATGTGAAAAATTATTATTCAGATGGGAAAATGAGACAAAAGACAAGGATAATCAAAAAAACGAAGATGTCAAACATGATTTGGACAATATTGGGGAAGAAATTCACGGAATAGTAAATACTATCCTTCAAAATGATAAAAACTGTACAAAACCGCAATTGAAACCAGGAAGAAAAATTCCAAGAAAAGCATTCTCTGCTCCCACATCTGATACTGAAACTGAAAATCGTAAGAGGGCTTGGAGTAAGAACGGAAGTGGTAGACTCAAGAAGATATCGGAAAAATTTCAAGTTGAAGGACTTTTCAATGATATAGTCGGTGACACACGGAGAACAAGATTAGGAAGCTTTAAAGGAATCCCACACAAGAATGCAGTTTTAGCTGCATTCAGATCAATGGAGAACATTAGCCAGCAATCATCGTACGAGTATACCGTCTCTCAAATGGAGGATTTTGCAAAAAAGAATGGTATAATTAACGCCCAAACGTATCACAGTGATTTTCCATATTTACCCACCACAGAACCAGGAAAATATAGAGCCAGATGCGATACAGCTGCTTCTGGACTCATCATGAGAAAAGACTTACTGAAGGAGAAGAAAGAAAGAAGAAACAGCGCTCCAGTAGGCAGAGAAATGAGACTAGATTTAATTACCAATATTTAACTTTACTTCCTCATAATGTTTTCGAGATGCAAAGTAATCCTGCAAATTTTAAATTAATTCATTAAAAACTATGTAAATTAGAAAAGTAGATTTCTTTAAATAGAAGTATTTTGACAAATGTGGTGAAAACTTGAACTTTTATCAAAATTATTATAGATAGACATTATCTGGATTTGATAGGAAGAAATATGTTTAAATGAATCTATGGGTTCATAATATGAGAAAACAAATATATGAGCACGGTATAATTGCAAGCTGAATGATAATTGTCAAATTATTACTAGAATTAGTAATTGAAAGAAATCCTTTCATTCAAAAGTCTGACGGAGAAAATTGAATGATGCTGAAAGTGCCTGATGTCGCCACCTAAAGAAGGAAAGCAAATAGATTTTGCCGAGTGCCAAAGGATGCATGTAAAAACTAAGGATTATTACATTGGGATACAGTGGCACTGATAATAATAAAATTTAAGAATTGAAAATTTTATTTCAGTATGTTGGTACAACACATTCAAATGAGAAAAGTTTTCTAAATGAATTTCATTTCTTTGTTCGAAACAAATTAAAAATTCAAGTCTGCAACATGAATATATATAATTTGATATATTACCTGGAATTGATAATTGTGTTACATTAATTAGATGTTTATTGAAATTCACCTAATGAAAACTAGGATAGTTTTACTTTTAGAAGTGATAAAACATTCAGCGATTGTACAAGTAGAATGATTTATATTATTAGAAATATCTCCTTGAATTATAATAAAGTATTGAAAAAGATTTATTCTAAAAAAAAAAAAAAAAAACACGCTTATGAAGAATATTTTTAACTTCAAAGAGATGAAAAAATAAAAGAGGTATTAAATATTTCATGTTTAATTTAATTCACATTACTGAATATTTGTGTAATGTTTTTATAAAAAATATACCTAAAACTGTATACAATATTGCACTCAATGGATACACATTATATATTAGGTGTTAACATAAGTGGTGTCAGTTTTTATCCAAATTTAAAAATGAGCACTAAAAGGAAAATAAAATGGTAAGTCATTCGAAAGAAAATTTTCTGCTCTACAAGATGTGTTTGCTTTTACATTAAATATATTATTTTATTTGATTACAAGCCTTCAAAATGGAATGTCAAGTAGACAAAAGTAAGCATTTTCAACACCTCCTTCTGTTCGCGTTCAATCGAGGAAAAAAAGCTGCCAAAGCTGCTCGTGATATTAGCGAAGTGTACGGTGAAGATGCTATCAATGAAAGCACAACTCGTTGATGGTGTTTGCGTTTCAAAGACGGTAATTTCGACCTGAAAGATATGGAGCGTTCCGGACGACCAGTGGACTTCGATGACGACCGCTTAAACCATATTATTCATGAAGATCCCCTTCAGACCACCTTAGAATTGGCTGAGCAGATGAATTGTAGTCACATGACTGTATACCGCCATCTTAAATCAGTTGTGGAACGTTGTTTTTTGTTGTTTTCACTCAAAACATGTGGAACCCAAGCGACGAACTTCTGGACATTTCCCATTGATTTAAGATGGCGGTATACATTTATGTGACTACGATTCATCTCCTCAGCCAATTCTACGGTGGTTTGAAGGGGATCTTGATGAATAATATGGTTTAAGCGGCCCTCATCGAAGTCCACTGGTCGTCCGGAACGCTCTATGTCTTTCAGGTCGAAATTACCGCCTTTGAAACGCAAAACCCATCGATGAGCTGTCCTTTTATTCATAGCATCTTTACCATGCACTTCGCAAATATCGTGAGCAGCTTTGGCAGCTTTATTCCCTCGATTGAACGCGAACAGAAGGAGGTGTCGAAAATGCTCCCTTTCGTCTACTTGACATTCCATTTTGAAGGCTTGTAATCAAATAAAATAATGTATGTAACGTAAAAGCAAACACAATATCTTATAGAGCAGAAAATTTCCTTTCGAATGACGTATAACCTTTACCATTTTGTTTTATTTTTGGTGCTCATTTTTAAATTGGAAAAAAATGGACACAACTTACGAATATGTTAACACTCAACACATTAATATATTAAACATTTCATATATTGATAATAACAATAAGATAATGTTGAATTTATTTCTTATTAAAATATATTTATTTACCAAAAATATATCTTTGTTACCATTGCTAAAGTAAAATAAAAGTTCGAAACTTATATGATTTTTAAGTAAGATTTAGTAGTGTAATAAAACGAGAAATATTTTATCATTTAGCTTGTTTAAGAATTATTTTACTGTATATATTTTTTTATAAAATAAAATCTTTAAAAGGTAAATTTAAACACCTTACTTATTTTATCAGTATCACTCATTTTTCAATATATGAGTATGTAACTAATTTTATCATAGACATCGGTATCAACCACACCCAATTTTCAATATATGTAACTAATTTAATTTAATTCACTATCCTGAAATTTTATGTATGACGAATTCTATAGACTACTTAGTAGAATATTTATCTCCCATTCGGGGTCTCAAGTTCGAATCCAGATTTTATTCAAAGTAAGACTCAAGTCTCATTCTTTTACATATATGCCATTTCACTTCATTTCACATCAATCTATTTGATTGGAATACTTTGCCACATGGCAATTAGTCTGCCACAAAATCAAATTTATTACATATTCTACAGAAATCTTAATTGCTATATAAAGTATAAAAAATACACATACAAGAAAATATAAAAATGAGAAAGAAAACATAAAATAATTAGTTAAAAATTTATGAAGTAAAAATAAAACATAATATAATAAAAAGTGTATTTATCACTTTTAGCTAAATCTCTTAAATTTGGTGTAAAATTTGTTACAGCCATTCGCAGCAATTCTGTCAAATGCTCGTTTGTTAGCTGCGAACGATATTTTGATTTTACGAACTTCATAGAGTATAATGATTCACAACTATATGTTGTACCGAAAATGGAAAATAATCGGCAAGCAGCTTTCTTTAAATTATTGGGTGTACAAATAAGTCACCGCCGTTTGACAAAAGTTGGCGCCACCAGTAAGTTATGGTTAAAATTGTCAGATGTAAAATGTCATTATCGTAAGGTTGGACATCTGTCAACAACATGACCTTGAAATATTAGTGAATTTTTATCAGTATAACATATTTTTTTGTGTTCGAAAATGTCAAGTTTTGAGCCGAATAAGCGTCATTTGCGGGAACTTTTGATTTACTTCTTCAATTTGAAGAAATCTGCAGCTGAGGCGCATCGATTGCTTGTAGAAGCATATGGTGAGGCTGCCTTAAGTGAGAGAAGTTGTCGTGAGTGGTTTCAAAAGTTTAAGAACGGTGAATTTGACATCGAAGACAAAGAACGTAGCGGAAGGCCGAAAGTGTACGAAGACGCGGAATTGGAAGTATTATTGGATCAAGATTCGTGCCAAACGCAAGAAGAACTTGCACTTACATTAGGAGTGACTCAACAAGCAATTTCACATGGGTTGAAATCATTGGGAATGATTCAAAAACAAAGAAATTGGGATTCATATGAACTGACACGGAGAAACTTTGAATGCCAATTTTCCACATGTGAAATGCTGCTTGCCAGGCATAAACGAAAGGGTTTTCTGCACCATATAGTTCCTGGTGATGAAAAATGCATCCATTATGATAATCCAAAAAGGAAGAAATCATGGGGATCCCCTGGTTATGCTTCAACATCTACGGCTAAGCCAAATATTCATGGAAAAAAACTCTTGTTGTGTATTTGGTGGGATCAGCTTGGTGTCATGTATTATGAGTTGCTCAAACCGAATGAAACCATTGCTGGGGCTGTCTACCGAACATAATTGATGAGATTGAGTCGAGCACTCGAGGAAAAGCGCGCCCACTACTACGCCAGACACGACAAAATTATTCTCCTGCATGATAATGCTAGTCCACATGTTGCGGCACCGGTCAAAACCTATTTGGAAACACTCAATTGAGAAGTTTTACCCCACCCGCTGTATTCACCAGACATTGCTCCTTCTGATTACCACTTGTTTTGATCGATGACGCATGGCCTGTCTGAGCAGCACTTCACATCATATGAAGATACCAAAAATTGAGTCGATTCGTGGATAGCCTCAAAAGATGATGATGATGACTGACGCGGTATTCGTATGCTGACAGAAAGATGGGGAAAAGTAGTGGCAAGCGATGGGTACTACTTCGAATAAAACATGAGGTTCCGTTCTTTCACAATAAAAGCCCATTTTTTTATAAAAAACGGCGGAAACTTATTTGTACACCTAATAGAATATTTGAATTCTGGCACAAATTTCCAAAATTGCGAAAATACAAGTATAATGGGGAAAGAAAGTATCTATATTTTTATAAGAGACATTGGGAGCCACACTTAACCCAACGAAGAGCCGCATGCAGCTCTTGGAGCCGCATTTGCCCACGTCTGACATATAATTTATACAATTACAATTTAAAGTAAATGTTATGGGTTAAGATAATTTAGTAATCAAAAATCGGAAAGAAGTATCGATTTACTTTTTCATGCTAAATATCCTCAGTGAGATACAGGCAAAAGCCTAGTTTACTGGGGATATGAGAAATGAAAGGCAACTAACCCAGATCCATTAAAATTGTATGTCTAAATTAAATTACCTGTTGTTTTTTCACAAATTATGTATACTTCTTGTCATGTGTAATAATAATAATAAGATATAATCAAAACCATAGTGAATATTTCCTGAATAAACCAACAAAAATTACTGTTAATTTATGTATGAAAATTATACTCTTCAACTATCAAGTCAATTTTATTTCATAATTTAGTTGAACTTGTTTATTAAAAATGTAATGGCCTTGTTTATTGAAAAAAAATTACAATCTTATTGATTGTATATGTGAGAAAATAGACATCTATTTTGAACTATACTGAACCATGAACCCAAAACTTACTTCAGAGATATTTTATGTACAAGATTCAAAAACTCCTTTTCCTTTTAGTTTTCATGCATCACAATATGATTTTCTTCTAAACAAAATACTTTAAATTAGAATTTTGAACACTATGCAGTATGAAATATGTTATGATATTTATCTTGATAATACCTGAAAGGTCATACTTACAATGTATTAAAACTTTCATTTCATTTTAATCTCAAATATCACCTTATTCATTAGTGAGTCCAAAGAAAAGAATATATATTAATAATAAATTGAAAATATATTAAAAAACAAATAGAGAGAAACTGATACTGATATTGTAAGTTTAATTGTAATCAAAACTGTATTTTTCCCAGAAATCAGTGTGATATTACTGTATAATAAAATAATAAATTAACCCTAATTTATTTTTTGACCTTATCATTTGAACATCTGTTCCAAAATCAGAATTTCATTTTAACTTAAAGTTTAATCATTCTATACCAGGAGTCAGCAAATGGTGACTCACTAACAAACAGCATGCAACATTCAACATGGCAGATAAGTATACAGATGTGCCAGTCAAACATTGCTTCAAATTTGTACACCGTGAAGCTGAAATAGAAAATCTAAAGAAAGTAAAATGCAATCTGATTTCACACTACAAATAGGCTTACTAACATCTACAAAAGGCAGACACAATGATTTTTAGCACTTGGAAAAAAGCCTTCTGGACTTCAATTTTCTGTCCCCCCTTTATCCTCTTCAGTGTAGATAGCGAAAGTGGCAGCAATGGAAATATGTGCATCTCGAACGTTCCAATCATTATAATTTTTTTTAATAAAATATATAAACACTTTTTTTTTTCTATTCACCACTGTTCAAGACCTCCGTGTTCCTCGTCAGGTGAAGATGAACTTCCAGTATTATTTAATGTTCACATTTCACTCCAATATATCAAAGTTGGTACTGAAATACTGCTGTGTATTATCGTTTTAACAGATTTTGATACTGTCCACTTTGAGTTTATATGTTTTAATACTTCATGATGTTTTTTCCTATCGCTATACGCCATTCAATATTCCTCTTAAATTTTCAATTATCTAAATTCTTATGCTACTCATAATTGGTTCTTCAGTCTCAAAAATTAGCAGACCCTTGCACTATACAATCCATCAGAAACACAAGGATACTATAAAATGTCGGGCCCCAGCCTTGCACTTCACATTCTACCATGTCAGGCTGAGACCACGAATCTCTCTATCGTAATGCCGATGTATAATGTAAGATGGGCATTCAATTTGTCAAGTGTCTTGTGGATGATTAAACAGTGCAGCTGTTGCCCAGCTATCAGCAAATATCCTAAATACATGGCCAAAACACCTCCAGTGCCACACCTTTACTGTAGTGGTTACAAGTTACTTTTGCATATGAAGATGAACCGTCTCATTCGTCACATGGTTATCCTAACTGTTACCCATAAATCAATGTTTCTCAACCTTTTAGCCTTGCAACCCCCAAGATAAAAAAATTAATATTAAGACTTCACGACCTCCTTGCAAAAACTTTAAACAATTGTGTTCATTTTTCTCAGAAAATGTGTCATTTTCTTTTAGTACATGTAAGTTATTTTTATTTTCCTGACTTCCCTGATATTTCACTGTATCCCCCTGATGGTCGCAATTCATAGGTTTTGAAATGATGCCATAAAACAGATAACTAAAATAATAACCTTTTTGATAATAAGTCCTTTCTATGAATAGATGACGCTTGTTTTAGTTTACAATATGATAAAGGACATTAGTATACTGATTTCAAATTCTTCATTCACGTACAAGTATTCCATATTATTATTTTATTACCGTGGTGCATATTGAACGAAATTCGAATTTGCATTTACACCGACAAAAATGTTGTGACCTATAAATAGCCATTTCAAGAAGGGCCATTTAATGCGAAATAAATCTTTACGTCCATATATTATTAGAATATTCATACTGTTAAGAATCTGCCATGACAGCCAACATGCAAGTATTTCGGACATGTTTTAGCAAACATTGGAAAACTTGACTTTTACGTTTGAAAACAAATGTTCGAGCTTTAGAAGGTGAAAGCATATTTTCACAGTGGTTATTAGATTTAGGTAATAGAAAGCTGCCTCCTGTTGAAGGAAATTATGCAATATCTATGCTTATCTCAAATTATGTATGTCAAAATATTGTTCTAATGTGCTGTATTTTCAGGGAAATTATTGAGCCTCACTAAAATTTTAGATCAGCAACCATTTCTGCTACTTATGTTGTTTCTGTTTAGTTAATGAAGTTCCGAGTAAAATAAAAATCTCGATAGGCACCTATTCTTCATTGTGTGATGATTATAACTTGAGTTGAGCAGAAAGGACATGGCACCAGCGCAATATAATGAAACCTTAATAGCATTAAGTATTTCAAAATCTACAATGAACAAGAATTAAAGGCTGCTTATTTGAAATCGGGTGGGACCGAATAAACTTACTAAACTACATTTTATACTTATGTGATGAGCACAGGGCCACCCTAAGCATGTGATTCCGTTCAGCTAAACCCTTTGCACCGGTCTCACGTTGGCTCTGGTACAAGCAAGCCTGTTCAGGCCATATAAAACATATGCACATACAGAATTTGTGCTCAATCTATTGGTGTTTCTCATTTCAAATAAAATATAATTGTCTTTTATAGATACAATAGACTATTCCCATGAGTAAAATTGTCAGTCATCCTGTTGATGACTCCTGTATGGGTATCGGTTTATAGTGTGCAATCTGTTACACTTCAGCAAGTGCATAGTCTTAACATATCAAACCCAAAGTTCTGATAACAAGAACATCCAAGTTCCGATATCAAGACAATTGGCAGATTTAATCCCCAATAACCTATCTTTAATTTTGTGTTGCTTAATAGCGCTTCACTGTTTTCTACTGGATTCTTATTGAGTTGATCATGAGTGAGCTCATTTCAATTTTACTATAACCTATAACAATCTAAAGACTATTTTGGATCCAAAAATAGAATATTTCAGATTTCACGATTCTGGTCAGTCATCATTGTCGTGTTGCTGATATGCAACTCGGTTTTCCTAGAAAGGTGATTTAATTTCAGGAACCTATCAAAGAATACACTAGAGAAAAGATTCTGCAAGGAAAGAAAAGTGTAAAAGAAATTCATCTAGTTAAGTCAAGTAAGTATTCTCCTTATCACTGTATGAAGTGGACACAAGGACGATGAGAAAGAAGGAAAGAAACATGACAGATGCCTTCGAGATGTGGTGTTGAAGATAGATGATTCGTATATTATGGACCACAAGACGCACCAACATCTGTCATTCAAAAATTGAAGATTACCGAAAGACTTTCAACAATAAGAAAAAACATCCCAACGTACTTTGTGTATGTTGCTAGAAAGAATGATGAAAGTCAGGAGAAGCTGGTGATCATGGGGACAGTTGATGGAAGGCAAGCAAGGTGTCTTATGAGATGGACAGATCAAATAAAGGGATCAAAAGGATCCTCGGCAGTGCTGCAATCACCATGGCCGAGGACCAACAGAGATGGAGTGGTGAGCCAAGTTCGAGCCATAATAAATTACCACGATGCTCAGCATTGAGCAAGTGATGAAAAGAAATCAAAAGAACTGTATGAGAAATCGTCTGTTTGTGAAGTTTGGATGTCTGTCATCTCTGCAACTTTTATTGTCTTGATTGTTTTCCCTTTTTTATGATAGTTGATCAAAGTTATTCCCTGCGTATTTAAAAGATAATAACCATAATCTTTTCAGATAATAGCATCTTCTGAACTGGTCATTCACTGCCTGTGTACTGTTTTTAATGTTTTCTAATGTATGGATTATACAAAGTGTGATTTAATTTAATAATCAAAATTATCCAAGTTCACACATATAATCACGCCATCCCCCTACCGGGATAGGCAGAAGACAGAGCACCAGACTTTCCTATCTCGACATACCTCCTTCGCCTCATCCACATCCATACACCTTCTTATACAATTCCTACGATTGTCTGACATCCTTCGTTTTCTTCATTCATAACGTTCACTTGATCGAATCATACATTCCTTGGTCCTCCTCTACCACACCTTTCTCTTACATTTGCACTATATATTTAATTCATTAATCTATTCAGAGTGCTCTTCTTCATCTTACTCAACACATCTCTAAATAATCGAAAATTAAAAAAAATTACATTTTAAAATTATTTTCCATGAGAATCTTTTTCAACTCAAATATTTATTATCTTACAACTATTTCAACAATCTGCCCTGTGATCTTCCTCTGTATCACGGGCTGTCCCTTTTGAATAAGGCCTTGGATATTGACATCTTCAACATTTCCGATTTTTTTTTAAAGAAAGCATTTTACTTTCTTAGTAATGGGAGTTAGTTATTTGGGCTACACTAATATTTCTTGTTTACTAATTTTTATTTTCTTGCTACTAAACTTTATCCTTAAACTTAAAAATAATATCTTTAAACTTTGTATGTATTCTTTTCTTGTTGATGTATATAATTTATCTTGAGCTTTGTACGTAATTGAGTTTAACCTGTGAAAGCTTTATAAAAAATAAATCTCAATTAAAACCAATGTTTTTTTTGCATTGTTTTTTTCTGGTAAAAGCGGCGATGCTGTTCTGTCCCTCTTATAGATAAGCAACCAGCACTGCTTGCTGCGTATTTTATTAACACTGATTAAAACGAAGATAATATTAGGATTTAATTATTTCGGAACGGGATGACATCATAATCAGAGATAACAAAAGATCATGGCATTACTAATGACAGCTGTAGAATAGAGTAGTACCGAATACAATTTTATTTGACGGACGTGATAATAGAAATTGTGTTCCATTCTAGACGTTCATAAATTTAACGTCAACTCGTGGAAAGATTATTTTTTTATTTTTCCGTGTTAATCCGATTCACATTATAAACGTTGGATCAAAAATAATTTGAAGTGTTAAAATTTTCCAGTTTCAATGAATACTTCTTAGTACCTAATAAAGTATTTAAATATGTGGAGCAACTATTACAGCCTGCTTTTCTATCCTTGCACTCACCTAATATATAAATATTTATTTTGTAATATTTTTAATCTGTCAATAATATTAGGTTCGAGCCCCGATTTAAAACGCTTTTTGAGGAGAATTTGCTGTCTTAACGATGCTATATATTGTCCTTTTATTATTATTTTAGTAGTAAAATGAAAAATGTTAAAATCGACGTGGTACGATCAAATTAATTAAATTTCTAAAGAAGGAAGAGCCCAAAGCCTCTATAATATGAAAATGTGAATTATGAACGTGGCAGAAGTAAAATATATGTGCCAAGATGGATTAAAAGTGAACTTCTAATCTTTCTGCCTACCACAATAATGTGATGATTATAACAATATGATTCAAAGTTTGCATCTAAAGTTGGCCTCACTATTTTCTTCATGAATTAATGAATAACAGAGGTCAGTACAATATATTAACGAGTAGTATTTAATGTTTCCTCTTTTATATGAGATGTATCAACGATCTTAGAATGTTTTTGTTTTATCGTTACATAATCTATGCATGAGGGAAAGTCGGTGTGTTTTGAGTATATTGTCTCGTTTTATATATATTAGGTGTACAAATAAGTTTCCGCCGTTTTTTATAAAAAAAATGGGCATTTATTGTGAAAGAACGGAACCTCATGTTTTATTCGAAGTAGTACCCATCGCTTGCCACTACTTTTCCCCATCTTTCTGTCAGCATACGAATACCGCGTCAGTCATCATCATCATCTTTTGAGGCTATCCACGAATCGACTCAATTTTTGGTATCTTCATATGATGTGAAGTGCTGCTCAGACAGGCCATGCGTCATCGATCAAAACAAGTGGTAATCAGAAGGAGCAATGTCTGGTGAATACAGCGGGTGGGGTAAAACTTCTCAATTGAGTGTTTCCAAATAGGTTTTGACCGGTGCCGCAACATGTGGACTAGCATTATCATGCAGGAGAATAATTTTGTCGTGTCTGGCGTAGTAGTGGGCGCGCTTTTCCTCGAGTGCTCGACTCAATCTCATCAATTATGTTCGGTAGACAGCCCCAGCAATGGTTTCATTCGGTTTGAGCAACTCATAATACACGACACCAAGCTGATCCCACCAAATACACAACAAGAGTTTTTTTCCATGAATATTTGGCTTAGCCGTAGATGTTGAAGCATGACCAGGGGATCCCCATGATTTCTTCCTTTTTGGATTATCATAATGGATGCATTTTTCATCACCAGTGACTATATGGTGCAGAAAACCCTTTCGTTTATGCCTGGCAAGCAGCATTTCACATGTGGAAAATTGGCATTCAAAGTTTCTCCGTGTCAGTTCATATGAATCCCAATTTCTTTGTTTTTGAATCATTCCCAATGATTTCAACCCATGTGAAATTGCTTGTTGAGTCACTCCTAATGTAAGTGCAAGTTCTTCTTGCGTTTGGCACGAATCTTGATCCAATAATACTTCCAATTCCGCGTCTTCGTACACTTTCGGCCTTCCGCTACGTTCTTTGTCTTCGATGTCAAATTCACCGTTCTTAAACTTTTGAAACCACTCACGACAACTTCTCTCACTTAAGGCAGCCTCACCATATGCTTCTACAAGCAATCGATGCGCCTCAGCTGCAGATTTCTTCAAATTGAAGAAGTAAATCAAAAGTTCCCGCAAATGACGCTTATTCGGCTCAAAACTTGACATTTTCGAACACAAAAAAATATGTTATACTGATAAAAATTCACTAATATTTCAAGGTCATGTTGTTGACAGATGTCCAACCTATCTAAAGATATACATCAGCCATAGTCGGGCGTTGAGACCACGCGACACACGTAGCGTCGTTACCGAAAATCGTATCGAAACATCAGTCTGGATCGTGAATTTTATGTACGAGTATGTATAGTAAGAATGGGTGGGGTCCAATTAGACTATCCTGGGTTACTCCGATCGGAATCCCTTTAGAAGAGAGTAGCTTCCCATTGACTAGGATGATACAGCGGAGGATTTGTATTACATAAATTGTGTTTAATTTGTGTTTTAGGCTTTCGTTCCAGACCGTGTCAAAGATCTTCTTGAGGTCCAGGATAACCATGCTGGTGAAACTGCGTATGTTGAAGGATTTGGCATCTCTTCGGCTACGCGAATGAGTTGGTATGTAATTGAATAACGTTTTCTCGAGTCGAATTGCTCGTGCTGTAGTGTAATTTGGGATGTGAAACGCTATGAATATGTGGAATATCCCCTTCTCCAGTATTTTACCCGATTCCCGAAAGAAGGATTATGGACCTGTTAATTTTTTTTTAGTCGGCTTTTATCAGTAGCCGCCACTCTAATTTGTTTTGTATTGAGATCTCTACCAAGTGCAATTGTTTTCAGGTAGAACGTCGTCATCCACGTTTCAGGTATTGTTTCTAATTGTATTTATATTATATACTGATCTTTCATTCGCATTACGTGTCAAGTCAAAATCACATTTTCTGAGGTTTTATTGTATTGTTGTTCTTTATATTACAAAGTTGATTTTAACAAGCTTATTTTAGATATTTAAAAAATAACTGAGATATCTTGCCACCTAATTACATTAGAATCATTTGATATGTTAAGCGTTATGATTGCTTGGAAATAATCGATATTTTGAGATATCATAATACTGTTTAGATAAGCAGATTGATGCAAAGATAATAATTGTTCCCTGACATATTTATTTTACGATGGAGTGTTGACCTTTGCATATTCATATATTTCGATATTATTGACGTAGGTCAAAAGTGCATATTTTATCATTGTGTATACCCTGTCTAATACAATTTTGGGAATTACGCTTAACGGAATAACTAAAATTGTTTATCAACATATAAAAATAATTTGGATTGATCGCGAATCATGTGGAAATTATGAGCCACATATTTTTCTAGTTACGAGTTTCAAATATGAACACACACATGTCATTGCTATTATCACGCCGTTACGTTACGTTGACGCTTGCGCTTTGTGAGGGGCGTAAAGTCAGCCGCCATATTGCCATTTCTTGGCCCCGTTTATTTTTGTTATAAAATTTTGTTTAATCACGGGAATCCGTCTGTGTTAGTGTTTTTTAAAGACGGTTAAAGTGTAACTTATTATTGGTGCTTTAATATTGAAGTCTCTTTTATTGATATATACTATTGATTGTTTGCTTTGTGTAGAATATCCCGGGCACCCTATTAGGGTGTAAATTCCAACATCCAAAATGGGCACTCGAGATGACGAGTACGATTATTTATTTAAAGGTTAGTATTTTTTGTTTTCTGTTACTTTTGTTAACATTGATAATACGTCAATATTCTCTAGTTCTATAAAAATAATTGGAAAGTTAAAGCGAAAGTTTTTCGTGTTATAAAGTAAATGTCAATAATAGTAATGGAAATTTATTATTTTTTTGGATCAGTTGTCCTAAAGGAACAAGTTCAATTGATCTCTCATTATATACTGTTTTGATTTTTGTTTCATTTAAATGATTTCATGAAAATGTTTTTTTGTCATTGAGTAAAATTTTAAATTATAATTTAAATAAATGCGCAGGTAGAAAAGAATGACTACAATAAAAGATAATTTTGCAGTTTTTTATTTCTTAAAATACTATTTTTTTAGCTTTAGTTCGTGAGCGACTCATTTTAAATAAATAATAATGACTTTTATGCTATTAGATGCATTTTATAATGTTAATTTATATTATAGTCTTAAACATTGAAATTGTTGAAGTAATGATCGTAAATTGCTTTAAATTGACCCTCTTACACCAAGCTTCTTCCTTTGTTCAGATAACTCCGATGTTTTTTGCCACCTTGAACTATCGTTTTGACAAGTAAATGTCGCAGCTGATAAATCTGTCATTGTTCAATATAACGAAGCTATTTCGTCGACTTTTCAGATCCGTCTTCTAATACTTACGTATGAATAATTTGCTATACTTGTTTTAATAATTTTAATCTTTTAGCTTCCGTGCTAAGCATATTTTTTTCCATTTGCGTGTTATGCGCACTTTTACCGAATTGCTTTCGCCACAATTCTTCAAGGTTTCTAATGCACACGTAAAACCTTTTATTTGCAATCTCTTTACTTCGCATATCGAAGCCTAACTGGATGTTTTGTCATCATTTTTAAATATTCCGTGACTCATCTGTTTTCTGATATCTTTTGTTATCGGTTTCTGATATCTTTTGTTTCTGATATGATTGTTTCATTTAACTTTTTATCGAATAAATGAATTTAAGGCTAATGGAAATTCTAGTCTCATTAATGAGTTCTTAGATATACTAATTAATGAGTTCTTAGATATACAAACATTATTTTTCTATTCCAACAATAGAATAAAATTTTATTAAAAAATATGTTTTCTTATAAGTTAACACATTAGCCTCTACTCCTTAATATGTATATATGAGTTCACGGCCATTATTCAAGAAGTTAACACAAATATATGTATACAATCATTCTATGCTACTTTTGGGGTAGGCGGAGAGGATGTATCTCCACAACTTTTAATCCTCGTACGCAGTTTTTGCCTCATTCACATCCATACATCTCATCACACACGCTCTTCTATTTCTAATATATATTTTTTTCTTTCCTTCAATTAAATTTTCTCCCTTCCAATCTTTTCCTCAGTTAAATTGACACAGCTTCTTGCACACGCCACACATAGCTCTAACACTAAGAGGCAGACCGTTCCATGTTGTAAGACACCCTGAATGAAAATACCCTAGATCGATTCGGAACAATTAATTTATTAGACAAAGATAAAATCGACCTCCCAAGTTCTACTCTTCTCCATTTTAATATTATTGATTGATTACAAACCTTTGAATATTTTTGAAAAAATAAGTTGTGTACCATTTAATGAGGTTTTATGCTTTTCCTTTATTGTTTACGTACAGTGTCTCAATGACCATTGTTTTTGTTCACATTAATGTAAGAAAAAACATAGGGATCAAAATTCTTAAATAATTTGTTAAAAATTGTTTTTTTATGGTGATAAAACTCAATCAACATTTTGATTAGGCAATTACAATTTAAAAAGGAAACTGACTTTAAAAAATCATAAATCTTAGTCAGTTTTTTTAGTATTTTATTTATTTATTTATTATTACACATGACAAGAAATATACACAATTTGAGAAAAACAACAGATAATTTGATTTGGACATACAATTTTAATGGATCTGGGTTTGTTGCCTTTCATTTGTCGTATCCTCAGTAAACTAGGCTTTTGCCTGTTTTTCACTGAGGATATTTAGCATGAAAAAAATAAATCGATACTTCTTTCCGATTTTTGATTACACAGAAACAAAACCCCGCCGCACGCTCTCATCAACCTGACAGTGACACTCAACTAGAACTGGAAACATCTTGCGAAATTCAACTCCTCACACATCATCACTCCAGAAAGACCAAAAATATTCATCTCACACCATACCGCACACAATCACAAATCTCACATAAATCCCTTCCACTCGTCATTCATCCTGAAAGCCCAAGTACTCAAAATCCTGTCGCAATAACAACCACGCTCCGATCGACTGTCTAAATGGTTTTCCTACCTTTACCTTTATTGAAGTCGGCACGCCATTGTATGTAATGGGAGCCAAATAAGCATATTGCCTTTGGGCAAAAGAGGTTTTAACTCTAGGGATGGTGAACATTTCATTAGTTGCCATGTGTGTCTGCTGAGTCTGCATTCATTCTTATAAATTAAAAGTTAGAGAAATTTGATAAATATTGAATTTTAGGATTTCTCAGCTGTTTTTAGGTATTACTGAGATTCAGTAATTTCAGATTTTAAGACCGCTTTTATGAAAATTGAAAGCTTTTTTTTTTACTGGATTTTTTAAATTCACATTTAATAAAAACTTCAATTATTTGATTATCAACATGACACTTTGTATTATTATGTTACATTTTGGCCTTTGTATATAGTACAACTTGGCAGGTTTATGGCCATGTGCTAACTTCTTCCAACCAACCAATTGTCAAGCGTTCTATTAACTGGGCTATGGAGGTTGTCATTAAATTAATTTCAGTTGTATGATAGTTATTTATTTTACATTTGATACATTTTAAAGCCAATTACATAAAATGACAAGAAAAATAAATGAATAAATCTATATATGACCTAATGACAACAAGAAAACTGTTACTCATGCTTTATGAAGTGACTAAGTTGTGCCTACAATGTTTATTAAGCAGTTTATAATAATAATAAAGGATAATTTATACAGCACCATTTAGAGGGCAAACTCTCCTCAAGGGCGCTCTAACATGGGACTCAAAACCACTATTATTGTCAAATTAAAAATACAGATATCAGTCTTGCATGCATACCGTAATTTGATGTTAATGTAAGTACTTTCATTTGGGTATTATGTGTGATATTTTGATATGATCAAATAACCTACTGATTTGCATGCATGTAATAATAATAAAAAAAAAATTGGTAAGAAAATTGCAGAAACTTATCAAGGGAAGACAAACTACAAAGAAACCTTTATAGATATTCCGATATGTGATAGTAACACATTTGGTTTTAGATATATGGTTGGTTGTAAGAGATTGCCGCCTGGCAATAAGCCCACAAGATTGTATTTTCAATGAAGTGTTAAATGAATAATAAAGGGTCTTTCAAATTCAGTGGGTTTTTAATTAAAAAAAATTTAATTCTTGAATAAAACACAATTTGGTTTGATTTCAAAAAACTTTTTATTGGTCATTGAAATATAATGTATGACATTTAAACACAAAAAAACAAAATCCGGCAAATGTCCACCTCTTGCAGCTCCACAGATGTTCACTCTTTTGTCAAAATTTTCAATGACATTTTGACATAATTGCGGTTCTAACCCACCAATAACGCGAATAATTTCGTCCTTCAGCTCAGGAATTGATCGGGGGCCATTCTTATAGATCTGGTTTTTCACATAACCCCAGAGAAAATAGTCCAATGGTGTCAGATCACATGATCTTGGTGGCCAATTAACATTACCGTTTCCAGAGATCACAATACTCGTACATAAAATAATTCAACAATTTGAACGCGTTGTTGTATTGTATACGACTACAATTTTATAAATGCCATACATTACACTTCTCAAATGTCACAAGACCCAGGCAAGTTCGCGACGCCATCTGTGTTTTATACAAGAATTAAAAAAAAAACCGCTCAATTTGAAAGACCTTTATATCAATAGCAGAAAATTTATTCACTAATGTCATCATAACATACATCTAAGGAATATTTTTAATAGTAGCGATTTTATCTTATTTTTTATGCTTACTTGATCTCTTGGATTCAATATTCAATTCAAATAACCTATAATTGCGCAATGCTTTCAATTGATTCTATCTTCAATTGCCACTTTGCCTTTGAATGATTTCTTGTACATTTTACATTGATTTGACCTTTGCTTCTCTGTCACTGTTTTTATTTTCAATTGCTAGATCAGATTTTGTGCAAAAAAGGAACAGGTTTCGTCGTCCATTTTATTTTCTAGTCATGCATATTTATGAAAATTGTATATTTTGTTTTCAAATATAATGTTTTCAAATAGCCCTTTCAATCAAGATGAGTGTAACCTTGATTAAATATAAAATGTACTGTATTATACTAGAAATATCTGAGAATTTATGTTGCGAAATCCAAAGAAATTGTAAAAGCAAAAGTAAATACGATATATGATTGAATACTAAAAGATAGAACGTGTTGAGGAATTCTGCTATTTGAGTAGTTTTAATCTCAGATGGTGGAAGAGTCAAGAGGGATATTGAACGGCGTGTAATGATAGGAAACAAAATCAATGGGGCACTTAAACACATGTCTCGTCAATTACCTTAGCTTTGTTTTAATAGGATTTGTATTAAATTCTTATATTTTTCTATTGTCCTTTACTAAATGCAGTCAATTTGAACAAAAATAGCAGAGCTGCATAAAAAAATTCTGAAAATATCTCATAGGAAAACTTAGGTATATGCCCTTGCACTGAGGATTTTTCAATTCAATGTATTTATATATGTTTATATCATTGGATGTGATTTTTAAATCTTTGAAATGCCAATTGTATCACAGTTTTCAGTTTTGCCATTAATACTATACAAATTTACTTTATCTGGTTGCCCGGAGCGTTGCGTAGCATGTGTCTTCTCCCTGGCTCCATCCCAACTCACTCTGCGAAGACTGTTGTGGTCAGCTCTCCTCGTCCTCAGGTTGTATGCTCTTCTGTCCCGGACTACGTCTCTCAGGCCGTGCCTCTGCATCAGGTTATCTTTTTGCACCGCCCATGAATTCTTTGGTCTTCCTCTGGTTGTTATTCGAGGAAGATCCATGGAGATTGCCTGGTTCACAATGTGATAGGGTGCTCTGCGTCCAACGTGCCCATACCATCTCAATCGCCTCTCCTCTATCTTACTGTTGATGTCTGTAACACCTAGGCTTCCACGAATGCGTGAGCTTTTTATTTTGTCTCTTAGGGACACACCAGCTGACCATCTTAACATGCGCATTTCAGCAGTTTCTTGTTGCCTAGAGTAAGAGTTATACATCGTCCAGCATTCGGGGACATAGAAGAGTGCGGGTCTGACAATCGTTTGGTATACTTTTCCTTTTAACTTTACTGGCATTTTCGGATCGTTTCGTAGGATGTGTGGAAAAACAAAGTATAAGGACATTTGGAAAGAATACGGATCAAAAGAAGATGTAGTGCTGAAAATGAAACAAGGTAGGAGCACCAAGATAGTTTGGCAACATAAAATGAATGAATGATTTAGAAAAATAATCTATACAAGTATGCGAAGACCTACAAAAACGTGGCATGACCAAGTGAGTGAAAATCTGAAAAAGGGATTAGTGAAAAATCTTTATAATAGGAGAGTATGCATGACGAGGTGTATGGGCATGGCTAAAGCAAAATATGTATTTCAGGATAGAATGAAGTGGAGATCTGTTCTCCTTGGTAACCTCAATGGGGACATGGAATGATGGTGATCTTGGTCTTTTAATCTTACTTTCAGACCTCATTTTTCCTGATTTTATTAAGCAGCAAGTGTGGCTGCTTTTTTTTTTAAGAATAAACTAAGCGCTCTTAAGGAAATATTTTCAAGTGCTTCACAATTCACTTTATTATTATTTTCAAGGGTTGTCATGTTGACAAGCTACCAATATCTATGTATTACAAGGGTTGCTACTTAAGTTTTGAGACAGACAAGTAAAAACAAATATTTATCATCGAAAATGGCTTTATTGTTTTTCAAAATACTCTCCATGAAGATCAATACACTTTTGCATGTGTTTGAGAACCAATTTTCGAAGCACTTTTTACACTCCGAAAAGTCGAAGCGAGTTGATCGGCACACTGTTGTTGAGTTAGTCCACGTCGAAAATTATAAAAAAATCATCGCACAAAAATGTTCACGATTTTTCAAGTTACTGTAAACAACACAAATAGCACTCGTATGACAAAACTTTCAGAGGCGCGTATACCATTAAAAATGTCAAACTTCACGATGCTGATGTTAGATTTGACGTATCTACACTGGTGTTGCCATATCTCAAAACTTAAGTAGCAACCCTCGTATAATTCAACAAGAGTTTATTTGTATGTGTATTGCCGCAAGATCTGCGCTCGTGAGGGTTAATGATAATTGTGTGCGCAGACACAATAGAGAGCCAATAGTTGGACTGTGAGACTGCACACCTATTGTGTGTTGAGCACAATGGGCTGTGGGAATTTTTTTCTAACATCTTCATTGTTTGGGATTTTTTATCGGGAACCACGATTTCTTCAGTTCATTTTTATTCTTTTATTACTTTAAATTATTACATTTTTAAAATCACCTTTAATGCTGGTGGATCAACCTCAAGAAAAGTATGATTTATTACTTTACTTCTTTCAATACAGTCTTTTTTACATTATTATGTTAAATTCTTATTCATGCTTGGTTTTTATATGTTGTGTTTGTTTGTAGAACTATTGAGGATATAACATACATTCTATTTAGGTTTTATCTTTTATAAATACCTTTGGCAAGCCATATTACTACAATTATTACCCTCACCTGAATAAATATAAATTCTGACTTCAATTTTTACAGCTCATTTTATAATTAAAGTAACCTTATGGCAAACTAACATTGTATAAGTAATGTTTATAGTTTTTATAATTTATTCGATTAAAAATCAAATTAAGATTAACATTTGATTGTTTTATCTTATTTAAAATTTGTTAATATTTAGCTCGATCGTTCTGTATTAAATGACAAAAGTGCTCTAAGAATACATGAGTAAATGTGCCTTGAATATTGTCATTGTCATTTTGTACCAAAATCATATAAAAATCATCTCATAATATGAAAGAGACATGCCTTAAATTAGTTGAATTTGTTTGAAAAAGTTTTTTTAAGTAATAATTTCCTTTGTGTTGCTCTTAAATTTCCTGATTCATGATTCAAAAGCTTAATATTTGAGCATTGTGTGCCGTACTGAACGGTGACTAACCAACACAACACCTTCGATTGTGTCAAATCACACACTCAATGGCTTAACATTATATCACAAGAATAACCATTTGAATAGCATGACTGGTACAAATTGTTTAACATCATATGAACAGCAGTATATACATATGTGTATTTTTTTGTTGCACTTGTGGTCTGTCTGAATTTCGATAAAATAATTGATCAAACGTTGTGTAATTTTGTAATAATTAGTGGAATAACAAAGTAATTTATTGTTAAATATTCCAATAAAAATATATCAACACTGAAAATCCCTAGTTTTTCAATCTACATTTTCAACAGTTTACATTACGTAAGCTGTTTCAATTTTATATTTAAATTATTAGTTTAGTTTTTATGTTTTTCCAACTAATCAAAGGCTTAAAATGCTTTAGAGAAGCTTTCATCATTTTCATAATTTATTATTCTTTACATTAATGTAAAAGAATTTATTTACAAAAAAAAACATTTCATGGGAGATGTAATGAATCAAAATTAGATAAAGCAGTGACATTAGTCATTGATTTACTGCAAATTTTTTTTATTGTGCTCTTCATGACTCAATATTGCGAATCTTCGTAGTTAACTGCATAATTGACCAATTCTCTTCCCTGTCTCTTACCGTCCTCGACTCTATTGTCACATTTGTGTTAGCTGCTTCGTTGATTTGGTCACTTCACCTCATCGGTTAGTGACTTTTTCCTCTTCTTCCTGGCACAGAACAAAGAGGAAAGTTTTTAGAGAAGGAAACGTTTTTAAGAGGAAGATGTATAGGTCTAAAAAAAATGAAGATTAGTTTCAGATAGAGGACAATCTTCCTTTAATGTTCAGCTTCTGCATTGTCAGTCCATGTCATCCTAAGCAGTGTACATCATAACAAAATATAATTGTTAAAAATATCAATCAGTAATAAAATTTGATACAACTTGCTATACAAATACATTTTTTTGATAGGATATTTTAAAATGAGTCCAAGAACATGGCAAAAGGACACAAAAAAATCATATATTAGGTCCTTACATATGAAATTGGCGTTTTGCCGTACTGGCAACTTTGATCTCAAATATCTTCTCTTTGGTTAGGAATTCCAAATTAAAATTTATACAGCTATTTACTCAAGTATTTGTGTTTCGAAAATTATAATTCATTTGTTTTTTCCTCAATTGTTTTTTTTCTTTGCGTCACTCAGTTTACAAAATGGAAAACTTGAAATATCGCGTTATTTACGAGTACGAGTTCCACCGTGGCACCAGTGCTGCAGAAACGGCTCGAAGGATTAATGATGTGTATGGCGACGGTGCCGCAAAAGAAAACACAGTGCGTTTTTGGTTCCAACGTTTTCGTTCTGGAAATTTCGACCTGCAGAAGAAGCCCCGTGGACGGCCGGAGACCAAAGTTGATAATGAAGAATTGAAGGCTATTGTGGAAGCGGATCCATCGCAAACCACGTCCGAGTTAGCTGCAGGCTGCGGTGTTAGTGATAAAACTGTTTTAATCCACTTGAAGCAAATTGGGAAGGTGAAAAAGCTTGAAAGGTGGGTACCTCACGAATTGAGTGAAGCAAATCAACAAACGCGCGTTGACTGCTGCGTTGCATTACTCAACCGGCACAATAATGAAGGGATTTTGAATCGAATCATTACCTGTGATGAAAAGTGGATCCTGTATGATAATCGGAAGCGCTCATCGCAATGGCTGAACCCTGCCGAACCAGCCAAACCATGCCCCAAGCGAAAATTGACTCCAAAAAAGTTACTTGTGAGCGTTTGGTGGACTAGTGCTGGTGTCGTTCACTACAGCTTTCTTAAATCTGGCCAGACGATTACGGCAGATGTCTATTGTCAGCAACTGCAAACCATGATGGAAAAGCTAGCTGCTAAACAACCGAGGCTGGTTAATCGCTCTAGGCCACTGCTGCTTCATGATAACGCTAGACCACACACTGCACAACAGACGGCTACCAAATTAGAAGAGCTTCAATTGGAATGTCTAAGACATCCACCGTACTCTCCGGACCTTGCCCCAACAGATTACTATTTTTTTCGAAATTTGGATAACTTCTTGCAAGGGAAAAAATTCAACTCCGATGGGGCAGTCCAAACCGACTTCAAAGATTTTATTGATTCCCGTCCGAATGGTTTTTTTAGTAAAGGGATCGATGAACTACCTATGAGATGGCAAAAGTGCATAGATAGCAATGGTACATACTTTGATTAAATAAATATATTATATTAAAAAAAAATCAACTTTATGTTCCTCCCAAACAAAACGCCAATTTCATATGTAAGGACCTAATATTTTACATAATGTATAAAATAAACAACAGTATTTTAGTATCAACTTGGATGTATGGGAGTGCAACATGGACACAGAAAAAGACTGAAAGGAGCCAAGTAAATGCTGTAGAAACGCATGAATTAATAAAGTGGATGGCAATGTATCGCAGAATACGGAATGAAGTGATTAGGGATGAGTGTAAACTTAAGGCTGATGTGTTGAGTAAGATGAAGAAGAGCACTCAGATGGTTTAGGCATGTGCAAGGAATGAATGAAAAAAGACTACCATAACAAATATACAGTCCAAATGTGAGTGGAAGGCGTGGTAGATAAGGATAAAGGAAAGTATGGTTGGATCAAGTGTATATTTTGAAATAAAGAAATGTATAGTCAGAGGAATCCTGTACAAGAACTGTATAAGAAGGTGGATAAATGTTGAACAAGTGAAATATGTGTATCGCGATAGGAAAGTCTGGTGTTCCTTCTCTGAATATTCTGACAGGGAACCAGCGTTATGGTATTAATGTTATAAAATATTAACGTTATAAGTGTACTTTTCTATACCGTAACATTTTTAGTAGGAAAGGAACAAAATGATGTAATTATTTAAAAATACATACAATTCTACCATAATGCACAGGGATTTGAAGTAAACACGAGGGGTAAAAGTTTGCGTAATATTTCCTATCTTGAAAAAAATAAACAAAATGAACGAGCAAAAAGTTATAAATTTTAGGAGGTTCTACTCCATATTGAAATATCAGTTTGATATATATATATATAGGTATAATTAATCTAAAAATAAATGTTTTACATATTCTCACATATAATATAAGAGATGCGGTTATTTTTTAATGTGTGTAAAAGTAGACTGGGAAAATTTTGATGAGAGCATAATTACGTGGTACAAAAATATTTGCTTTCACACTGAGGCTCCACTGTTTCTCGCTGGCGACTGAAAAGATAAGTTTGTGCCAAAAATGCTGAATATGTTGTGTATGAACTTTCTACGTGTCTCAAATGTAATTTTACTTTTGTTGAAGTTATTCTTTTTTTGTTTAATTTTTTTTTACCTTAAGTACTATAGATTTCAATTTTTGTAGTTTTGCTGAAAGTATTTTGTTTTTAAATAAATCATTATTTTTCATAGTTTTTTTAGTATTGTTTTATATTTTCGTTGCATACAGTACAACCTGGCGGGCTTATTTCCATGTGGTAATAAACAAAATGTTTTAAAGAGACCTTAAGTGAACGCCAGAAAATCTTTATTTTTTTTTTAACTCTTTGCACTCGAAAGCTTTTTGTTATGTGCCTACCGCCAACTCGAAGCATTTTTTAAGAAAAAAAAAAACATTTATGTTGAAATGTAATAAAATTTAAAAAAATAAAAAAACTTTTTATTTTTTTATTTTGTTTTGTGTTAAAATAAGTATGTAAGGAATAGAATAGAATAGAAAATAGATTATTTGAAGTTTCTCATTGTATGGTATTTTACATAACAATCCCGAACGTAAAGTCCAGATTTACTTTCGCAGGTTTCGCAGTATAATCGTTCCAGAATGTGGAATATGCAATTTATTTATAAGTTGGTCTTCTGTAGGGAGAGTAGCAGAGCGTCGTCGAAATCGAGTATCTCCTCGATAATATCCTACTAATTGATCAACCAATAATTTTACAAATTTCAAATTTGTCATCGGTTTTTCATTGTTTTCTTGGAAACTTTATAAAGTATATAAGAGTTTATGACACACAACTCCATCCCCCAAAAAAAGAGTTTCCTGCACCATTTTAGGGACTCCTATAGTTATTGAAATGTGACTGCAACATTCCAGTGCAGTACGCATTGAATTATGATATTTCTCACAGTTAGTTTATACGGTAATAATATACCAGGAAAGTACACGTGTCACTCTTGGGACTTGTTTGTCTCCGAACAAAAGATTCCATTGTGTTTTGAGAGAAGTATTTTGTGTTGCTATCTCGCCTCCTCAAGTGCGAGGAATAATATCGTTATCTGCAGAACTAACCTACCTTACTCGATCAAATTCCGTAACTTATTATTATTTAATTGTATCAATATGATCCTTGGTTAAATAATATTGAAAACTGAAAAACCCCATGCATTAAAAATATGGAGAAATAAGACTATATTTTCTTGACGCCATAGCAGCGACACTCGAGCGATACTGCATACCATGCATATGCCGCCTCTATGGCGGCATTCTAGTGCAAAGGGTTAAATATGGGTTATATCTTCCTGTTCTATCACGCCTTCCACTCACATTTGCACTATTTATTTGTTTTTTTAGTCTATCTTCATTAATTTGTTTTATATGCTCAAACCATTTCAGTGCTCTTCATCTTACTGAAATCATCAGTCTTTACTTCACTTCATCTCATATTGCTTCATTCTGTATTGTCATTGATTGCCACTTCAGTTTATTTTAGTTTTTCCACATCCACATTTCACTCCCTCCTAATAAATAAATTAAACTTTCTATTTTAAAAATAATATTTCATTACTGTTTTATATTCTTCATAGAAATTTTTTTTTTAAGAGGGTAATGATTTACTCAAACCAAATATGTTATTTTTTTCTTCTGAAATATAAATTTCACAAATATTTTAATAAGTTGAACCCTGACAGATTTACGTTAATGATTTTTTTAGTCTATGGATATTATTAAAACGGCAATTATTTTTACATGTAGGAATTTTCACTGATCCCACCAAAATATTTTTTATAAATTAACTCATCTTGGAACATTGATTTTATAACCTCAACAAAATGTTTCATACACATTTTAACACGTTGATTGCCGTGTCAGCCACCGGTGGCCGACACCGAGGTATTCCAATTGGGCCGTGTCGGCCACCGGTGGCTGACATGGCATACCTAACTTCAGTGTCATTCTGCCCGTCGGGTACGCGCTCTGTATTAAACTACTATTAAACTTGGCCGACATGGCCCTTTTCTATCTTACTACGATATGGCCTTAAGATATCTTCATGGTTCTAAAAGATATACTCATGAATGTGATAGGTAGGTTATATTAAATTAAAAACCTAAAAACGTACACACATTTTTTGGACATTTTACGAAAATCCTATTGGCGATCAATGTGTTAAATACCACACCTTACCATTTTAAAATTTAAAATACTTTAGATATTTATCTGTGCTTTCAAACTAATTTATCTTTTTATTTGTATTACCTTTTTGTAATACAAATGAAAAGATAAATTTGTTACGGTATAATATATAATTTATTAGAATGTATAACTCATTCTTGATTTATTTAAAGACTTAAAATAAATTGATTTCTTTGTATTAAACATTTCTTAAGATTTTAGCTGTATTGTTATGTTGTTTTGGGAATAAATCCTAACGAGATTTGTCGCTTCATGTAAACATGGTTGTTTGTTCGCAATTTTAATCTAAGTAAATATATTTTTGTACCAAGTTCAACCAGGTTCATCTGACTATATATATGTATTCAGATATGAGAATATATTTACTACAAATTTATTTTTATTTATTTTATTTATTATTACACATGACACAATTTGAGAAAAACAACAGATAATTTGATTTGGACATACAATTTTAATGGATCTGGGTTTGTTGCCTTTCATTTTTCGTATCCCCAGTAAACTAGGCTTTTGCCTGTATCTCACTGAGGATATTTAGCATGAGAAAAGTAAATCGATACTTCTTTCCGATTTTTGATTACACAGAAACAAAACCCCGCTGCACGCTCTCATCAACCTGACAGTGACACTCAACTAGAACTGGAAACATCTTGCGAAATTCAACTCCTCACACAGCATCACTCCAGAAAGACCAAAAATATTCATCCCACACTATACCGCACACAATCACAAATCTCACATAAATCCCTTCCACTCGTCATTCATCCTGAAAGCCCAAGTACTCAAAATCCTGTCTCAATAACAACCACGCTCTGATCGACTGTCTAAATGGTTTTCCTACCTTAACCTTTATTGAAGTCGGCACGCCATTGTATGTAATGGGAGCCAAATAAGCATATTGCCTTTGGGCAAAAGAGGTTTTAACTCTAGGGATGGTGAACATTTCATTAGTTGCCATGCGTGTCATGTGTGTCTGCTGAGTCTGCATCAGCAGACACACATGACACATTTATTTTACAAATAAAACAATATTTTAAAAGAGGAAAAAACTAATTATTGAATGCTTATTCTATGAATTTTTTTTTTATTAGTTTGGAAGCAAATTAACAAGGAAATAGTAAGCTCACTCAAATTCATGACATTTTGTAGCAAATTTCTAAAAATCACTGTTTTTTTTTTAAACTTTTTATGTACTGGTACTTTATATTACCCTGTATTTTCTAGACAGTGAGAAGTAATTTTTGAAACTTCATGCATACATACCATCAAGCCATGTTCTTTTGGGGTAGCCAGAGAGGACAGATCTCCACACCTTTCTATCCTTTTAAACAGTTTGCGCTTCATCCACATCCATAAGTTTTGTCATAAACGCTCTTCTGTTTCTCATACATATTACCTTTCAGTAAAAAAATCTCCCAACTATTTTCTTCCACTTGTTCTTCACTCTCCGTCAAACGTATATATTTGTTTCGTAAGTCTTTCGCCACTCATTCTCTCAATGTGACCAAACCGTCAAGATTCTTAATTCTACTTATAACATCCGTCTCGAACAGTTACCCTTTTTCTGATCATTTTTTATTCTAGCGAACATTGTAATACCAGATATTCTACGCAATTTCTACCTCATTTATTTTGCTCTTATCGCTCCTTTTCAATGCTCGGGCTTCGCATCGCTACGGTAATTTTTTCTATAAAGTCTTCAGGGATAAGATCTCTCATCTCGGCGAGATAAGAGGGGGGCGGCTCTTAATTTTCAGCGTCTTTCCAATCATGGATTAGCGCTACGCTCAAATAGAGATTGTCTATTGGCCTTTCCAGTTCACCGCTCTTTCTTTACGTCGTCCTTTACTGTCCATGCAGTGAGACTCTGGAATCAGTTACAAACCAATATAAGACTCTCTCCGTCTTTGGTATGCTTTAAGAAGCGACTGAAAACCCTCTTAATTTCTGGTCAGTAAAATAACGTATTTCATTCCTGATTTTTCTTTTCCTTTCCTCTCCACCATCCCTTCCTTTCCTTTTGATTGACGATATCTCACTTTGTATGAAAAAGAATGTTCGGGTGACTGTCCGTCTTTGTGGGGTTCGTGGGCATGTGCTCACGTATATGTTTATGGATTTCGTGGGGATGGATAGTCATTTGAATGATTTATGCGACCACGTAACTTGTTTCATTTACTTTTGTCTGGATGGTTGGAAGAGATTGCCGCCTGGCAATAATCCGGCCAGATTGTATTTGCAATAAAAGTGTTAAATAAATAAATGACTTAGTAACATTTATTTAAAAAAAAAAAAACATTTTTATAATAATGGATGCACCTAAATTGAGTAAGTAATAGGATATGACATCACTCAGTATTTTAGCGTTTATGGGTGGAGTGCACATTACATTACAGCTGATATATAATTTCCTACTTTAGCCACGTATCCCGACTGTTTAGTTTATCGTTTTTGATGACTACGCAATATGAATAATACACTGTAAATTTTTCAATCTAATCTAATATTTGTAAAATGTTTTAAACACACACTAAGATGGATGCCTATGCATCTTGCTTTTACTTCCGGTGCCAAATTTGATTCCCTCCTTTCCAATACAAGAGTCGAGTGTTTGCTAAAGTAGTTGTATTTGTTCTGTTTCAGTGGTGCTTATAGGGGATTCCGGTGTGGGCAAAAGTAACCTGCTCTCTAGGTTTACTAGAAATGAATTTAACCTAGAATCGAAATCAACAATAGGAGTAGAATTCGCAACGAGAAGTATAGAGGTGAGTCTATCATTTTGATAATTTAAAATAGATTAAAAAAATATATATGTGACACCTAGTTATTATATACATATCGTCGTCATACAGGAGAAAGTGACCAACTAACATAATGCAAAATGTTCAGGAGAGCCATTTAACCGTTTTTACACTTTTGTTTTAAATTTTTTTTTGAATAAATGTATTCACACTTGTGATTATTTTTGTGTGTATAGAAATTTTCATTGCTTTCAAAATAAAGAAATAATATTTTTGAAAATTTTCATACAATTTTGCTTGTAAGTAAATAAATATCAATGCAGATAGTCATTTTAAACAAGTCAAGATATTATTATTATTCTTCCAAGTACTTGCTGGGTTATTTCTTCCAGCCCAACATTATGTTAGTAAGGTGTCAGATAGTCATTAATCACGTTTTCGCGAAAAATGCACTTGGTCACTATCTCTTGTATGACGACGATATATAAGATAAACATACAGTTTCACATCAACACAGTCAAGTCCAATATTACTTTTTGTTTTTGATTTAGAACAATTTATTTGATTTTATTTAAGCATACCGCTCCAGCATACACTTAATACAATGTTTGGATTGATTTAACTTCCATGATACATGCACCCGCAGTCTTTGCTCACACTTTAGTTATATCACCAGGTTAACCTGTCAACATTAACTCTTGGTTAACTTATCAACCTGCTAAGTTGATCTTATCTCATGTTACCATGCTCTGCGATGTTCAGCAATTTTGTCGCTTAACATTTTTTCAAAAGTTTTCCCTATCCAGATTAAATTCAATAAATTCTACAGATTACACTCTGTACACCACAGTGTTATTATCAGATTATGGATTTGAAACATTGATTTTCTTCTGGAAAATAGAAACAAATGTTGGAGGAAAATGGTTTAAAAATAAGGCCAAGTATATGCTAGGCACACCAGATACGGACATTGGAACGACCAAACTCCAATCTGAAAACCTTAGGACAAATTCATTCGAATATCTTGGCTCAATCATTAAAACAGATGTGGAGTATGAAAAAAAAACAATCAATATTGATTTTAATAAATCGAGATAAACAACAGGGGCTATGTACGACAGAAGGCTACTAATAAAACTTTAGAGTAAAATCCACAAATCAGGTCCACTATACTACATGGAGCTGAGTGTTGGCCTCCAAAGAAATAAGAGGAACAACTGCTTCAAGTCATGGAAATGCGTTTGCATCGATGGTCACTGGGCGTCACTAAACCAGACAAGATCCAAAATGAACAAATTCGCGGAACAATCAAAGTGGCGCCAATAGTAGATAAAAACACAGGAAGCATGACTACGCTGGTATGAAAAGTGTATGCTAAAAACAGCCATGAATTGGGAACTTCCAAATGACGCAGAGGGAGACCCACAAAGAGCCTACATAAGAAAGGGGAGGAGGACATGATGAGATTCGGACTATCCCCGAGTGATTGTTTAGATAGCGAGAGATGGAGGAAGAAGGTCCAAGCAGCTGACCCTAAATATATGGGATGGGATGGGAAGAAATTTTCATTTTAATCATAAATTTGAGTATAAACATGAATAATTACAGTTTAAGCCAGGGGTGGCCAACCTTTTGCATATCATGTGCCATTTTTTTTCACAGACGAGTTCAGATGCGCCATACAACTCAAGCACTTTTTTTTACCTTCTTACGTTTACGTTTGGGGCTGTAAAATAGGGATAGGGGTAGGATCTGCTTCGCTTAGGGGAGGAAAAGGAATAATAACTCAATCACGCAATTCAATTAATTAATTTACGCCATTTCAAAAGACGCACGTTTATTGGAGCACCAATTGACAATAGTCAGAAATGATCTCTTGGACGAGAGGGTGATCGCTGTCGTGGACCCCACTGATTGTGCTACAGCTGCCGGAGAGTCTCGTTTAGTGAAGATAACTCTGGACCACAGTTGTTAGATGTGGTGAGAGAGAGAAAGCTCTGAGAGAGATGAAGCACTGAGAGCGAGATCAGCTTGGAACTTGGAGTTGTCTGTTCTCTCTACTCACTAGAAGGAGTCTTGGCATATGCTTAATAATCTTTTAAATAAAATTATGCCTTTAGACATAATTAACATTTTTAAATTATTTAATTATTGTATGAAAAACAATATCTATTACAGCACATAAACATTACTTACCTTTATTGAAAATATTCGTACGTTTGTAAACCCGCCTAAAGTGACAGCTCACAAGTTCCATTCTAAGTGTCAGACACCGTAAAGTTGAATTTTACCGAAAGCTGTATGAATTGAACTGAGAGCACTTTGGTGTTGAAAATATGAAGATGGATCCAGTTATGACGCCTATTTTAAAATAATAAGTAGGCGCAAGGATGCAATGCTCCATGGTTTGGCCACTCCTGGTTTAAGCATTCATCTTTATTATAAAAAGTTTAGTTATTTATTTGCATTGGTGGCTTGAATTTAAGGCCATATGCGAATGTTTTGGTTTACCATCGTGTTTTTAACTTCTAAGCAGAAAAGTGTTGTTTAAACAACTGTTAGGAAATAACTTGTAATAAATCTCATTTTCATTATCTGTGTATTCAGAGAAACTTCTGTTAAAATATTAAAAAAAAATGATAATACATAATACTGGATTATACAAATAACACTAGTTTTTTTTTCACAATTTAATCATTTACAGTTGACTTAGTCAAGCGCTATTTTTAGAGTATATTAGTTATAACTCCTCTGTGCATCAACAAAGTATTTGGGTGCCATGGTCTGCTAGGGATGGGCTTCTCTGAGATGAACTTTATGATAGGTGCTGCTAGTAGCATCTTTAACAATCATTCATTTTCATGTCCGAACTATCAATTATGCCACGTGTTTCCAGTAGGAAGCAACAGATATTGCCCTATCATTCGTATCAATCTACGTGATATCACCACGTGATATCATTCGTATCGATCAGGTCCTATCCAGAGCATATAGTCCTAATGTTTGGACAAACGCATGTAATCCCACAATCACATTCAGTGCTACTTTCTTTCGAGAAACGCCATCTTTGCATGCTCACCTTGCATCTAGTCACTTACTCGGGGGAGGGGAACATTAGAAATATATTGATGGCCAACTCATCCAACCTGATAACATCAAAACTTGGAACAATATAGGGCCATATGGAACTCCTCAATCCTAAGTCTGAAGATGAAATGTCGGCTATTTGGCGCTTGCTCTTTACCTATTTTGCTATACCACTTTGAAAGTATATTACTAAGACTCAAAAGAAAAACAACTCCTCAGTTTTGAGAAAAAGTGTCTTACAAGGATGGTCGATGTCAAGTGGTATGTCCACGTGAAAAATGAGACAGTTTGTCTTGAAATGCAGCTGCAACCTATAACCACTGTGGTCTGGAACAATAGACTAAAGTGTGGTTAGGTCATATATTGAGAATTCAGTGGTATTAAGATAGGAAGAGTCACAGTCTTGGCCTACACGAATGACGAGATTTAATGCTGGACTGCAGACCAACCAAAATGGATGCTTTTTAGGATATCCCTGTGTTCCAGGTGGTACCAAGAGGGCGATTCATGAGGGTGATTGATTATGTAAATTCAGCAACTCTTTGTCTATTTTCCAAATGCTCTATTTTAGTAATAAATATGATTAATAGTACATAGATATATACCACCATCTATAGGAGAGAGTGCCTATTGAGGTAGGTAGAGAGGAGAGTGTCAGTCGCTATCACAACATATTTTTCACCTCTTCTACGTCCATACAAGTCGTCATACAGTTCTTACAATTTCTTGACTTTTTAATAGTAATTTTTCATATTAGAATAATCTTTGATGCCCTTTTATATTGTATTATATATATTACACTTTCATAGTATACAGTACAACCTGGCGGGTCTATTTTCATGTGACAATCTATTCCAACTAACCAGGATGTTAACCAAGCCTTAAGTGAAAACTAGACAAACCCTTTTTAATAAAATTAGGTATAAATGGGAATCAAATCCACAACCCCCAGATCGGGAGACAGACGTCTTACCAATTTGGTCAATTAGGTCTCTTCTAGTTATCATGATTTTTTTCAAGGTAAAAAGCCTTTAAAAAAATCATCTAGTTTATTCATTTACTTAACCAGATTGATTCTCCTAATTTATAGATGCTAGGAGACAAGTATGGTTGGTTAAGTGAATGATATTTTGAAAGGAGATGTAAAAAGTTATAGAAATCGTAATAGCAGTATGAGAAGGTGTATGGATGAAGAAGAGGCGAAAGATGTGTGCCGCGATAAGAAAATCTGGTGCCATCTCCTCTTTGTCTATCCCGACAGAGATCCGGCGTGATGGTGTGTATGTGTGAGTAGATGCAAAAAATACCTTTTTAAATTGTAATTAAAAATACAGAATAGAATAAAGATTTTCAAAATTGATAGTCAACTATGTTTGAATGTTTTATGAAATACTTCATAAATAAAATTAACCTCATCTATTCGACAGCCCAGTTTGACATTTAATATTTGAGGACAGTTAACATTCCAGGCTATATTTAGGCAGTGTTGGGTATTGAACAGTTATTAGACACGTACTGTATTGTGATGATGGTGACTCATCCAATTAGTATTCTGCTCGACTCATTTTGGGGAAGCATTGCTGTAGTATAGAAGTAACACCATCTCGTTTCAACAGGTTATCTCTTATCTAAGGTTGTGATGTGTCATGGAGAGTACATGTTTTATTTACTATTTTAAATGTCCACTTTCAAATTTTTAGAGAGTGGATATTTAAAATAGTAAAAACTAAAAATACAAATATACAGTTCAAACGTGACTGGAAAGCGTGATCGAGGATTTTGAAGCAAGGAAATTTAGAAGTCAGAGAAATTGAAGGAGTTGCTGTGAACAATATATTATTGAATGATCACAAAATAGGCTTGACATGTTTATAAAAATTAAACACTGTTGGCGCCATGCTCCTGTGATGAGCGTGCTTGCTTAATTAACATCAGACATCCTGGTAGATTTAACTTGAAAGCTTTTATTCATGGATCTATTATCCTGGCTTTTAATAATTGCCGTACACAAATTTTTCAAGCGCTCTTGGGATAATAAAAAAAATAAGATTATAAATTCCTACAGTAAAATTTTCCTACAGTAAAATTTCAAGACTAGTTTGGATTTGCCGGCATGTGATAACAATGTATTAAATTCCTGAATCTGTTTCACTTGGAGATCTTTTCTCATATGAATTTATTGTCCTGACTATTATCCATTGTCTTATACATATCCAGGGAGTGGTCTTGGGATAACCCAAGTTATATATTAATTCTACTATATTTTTTGCCACCGTTTAAAGATGCAGCAAAAATTTCAAAACTAATGATTCAGCAGCATGTGATTGCAAAGGGTTAAATTAATAATTCGAGCTTTCAAAATTTCGAGCATCATCGCTGGTGATGAACTGTGGGTTGAACAAAACAACTTTTTCCTCCTCGAGACGTCTTGAGAAATGGACTAACGTATGGCTTGGCTATAGCATCATGTTTCAGCTTACACATCGCTCGTGCAAAAATTTTTGGTATCTACAAACATGACATCATTCCCCACCTCTCTGTAGACTTTTTCCTCTTCAAAAATTAAAATATAGCTTATGGTGAAAAGCGTTAACATAATAGAGAAGATCCAAGTCATATCACAGTTTGATTCTCAGAAGTGATTTCTGATCGTTAAAATTGCGCTTTGAATCAAAGCCTTTGATCATTGCATAAATATGGTTTTGTGGCATATGAAAACCATTAACTTTTTTGTGATAAACTCTTGATTTTAAGTGAATACATTTAAGGAACTTTTGGGGATAAGCACCTTCTTGTATAAGAAATAAGATAATTTATTATAGAGAATAAATGGGAAAAAATAAAAACGTTTAAAATAAAGACCATTTATTAAATTGTTCAGCTTCTCTAATTTATTTCATTTTCATTATATAAACAAAAAAACTCAATTATAATAGTTTTGAAAGTGTTGATTAATGAAGTTTTGAAAGTGTTGATTAATGAAAGTTGGAAATATTGTTTGATTTGTTACTTGGAAAATTACAAATATTTATTTAATTTTAATAATTATGTTACGAAAAAGCGCTTTTAGGTAAATAAAATTATAACAATAAATTGATGTAATAATTTTACAGTCAAGAATAATATTTATGGCATAAAGTTAATATTTAATGTTTATGGTATTAAGTTTGAAAAGTATGGGTGGTGTATAGAATTTTCAAATTAGATTAACTCGAATATATTGATTTAACATCTAAGGTCATTGATAAATGTGTAACAGATACATCATATTTATTATATACATACCATCACACCATTTCCTTGTCAGGGTAAGCAGAGAGGACAGAACTCCAGACTCCCCTTCTTGACACATCCTTCACATTCATACAACTACAATTTCTGACTACATTTCCTTTCAAAATATCATTGACTTGATCCAACCGCACTTTCCTTGGTCTTTCTCTACCACACCTTCCACTCAATCTTTCTTCATCCATTCGGTTTAAATGCCCAAACCATCTTAGTGATCTTTTTCCTATTCAACATAGCCTCAAGTTCACAATCATCCCTAATCACTTCATTCCTTATTCTGTCATACATTGTCACTTTGTTTTCTTCTCAGTGCACACATTTTTCTATAGCTTTAATTCAAATCCTTTTATTCTTTTTCCACGTCAATGTTTCACTCCCATACATCAAAGTTGGTACTAAAATACTGTTGTGGAATATCTTAGCAGATTTTAATACTGTCCGGTTCGAGTATGTATGTTTTAGTGCCCCGTTGATTTTGTTTCCTATCAATACATGTCTTTCGATATACCTCTTAACTCTTCTATAATCTGAGAAAATACTACCCAAATAGCAGAATACTCCATATTATATTTATTGAGTTAATGGTCGTTTCTTCTTAAAATATTGTGGAAAACTAGTAGATATGTATGTATTGTTGTATACAGTACAACCTAGCAGGTATTTTGTGATATTACAATTTCTTCCAACCAACCAGAAATGTCCACAAGTCTCAAGTGAAAGAAAATCAGACTGGCATCCTTTTTCAAAAAATCTGAGCAAAGTACAAATATTTGAGTTGATCGCCATACTGCATCTATAAGGGTTAATATAATGTTGTTTATATTATAGTTATCTATAATGTAGATTATGGAAAATGTGTTTGATGCATTTAATAATTTGTTATGTAGGTAATAAAGAAAAATAAATTATTATGAGATTTGATTCTTAAGAGATATGTGCCTAATTAGTTTAGTTTTCAAGGAATTACTGAGAAAATATCTACTTGTATTAAGTTAAAATCGAATTATTGTGGTAATTAGTTTTAATTTGCTTTATCATGCCTTGTATTTTAGCTGGAACGTGGAATTGAATAAAAATATTAATATGGAGACAGTCGAATTTGATAATTCAATATTTTGTATAAAAATATTAAATCATTCTGTGATAAATTTATTGGAAAATGTATTAAACATTGTCTGGTCTACTCGATTGATAGTCTTTTTATACAGTGGACTTGATTTATTTTGTTTTTTATAAACATTTCCTACATTAAAACTGTGCTGCATAAATGCATTCAATCGCATCATCACACAAATTCAATATCACATGTTCTGTAACCCTCATAAATATTTAATATCATTCAAATTCTCTCTTCCTCAGACATGTCTGACCAAGAAGCCATTGAATATAAATAAACGCTGCAGTGAGTTCAATCGAAACCAAGTTCAATGCAAAGTGGTGTTTTGTTCAGTTTGACTTTTCTGTTGGAACAACACAGTGGAGCCATTAAAAGCTTATCACGATTGCGGTGTCAATGCCGGCAGACCGTAACATTCCTCTCTGGGGCTTAATTATTCCGCACAATGCAGCGGGCTCAGTTAATGCATTTTTCTTGTAGATTCTTTGATATCGTATTCATATCAATACATAACTTAGGCACTTCGATTCACTTTCTATTTTTAATTTTAGATCACCGAGTGAAATTTATTTTTATTTTGGCTTTTTCATTCTTTAAGAGAATCACATAATGTGTTTGATGGAAAAATAATTTAAGAAAATATTTTTCTTGCTTTTCTATGTGTACTAGCTGAAACAAAACATCTATTAGGCCACATTCGTTCAGTGGATTATCAAACATGTGTATTCTGAAGGATCTTCTTCAGCTTTCATTCCCTTAAAGTGTTGCAAAGATTCCTACCAACTAAAACCAAAATTTTGCTCGTACAATCTGCTCTTTCCAATTCTGGACTATTCGGACTAATGTTACTTGGATGTTACAGAGGAACAGCTGGACAAATTACAGCGTTTTCAAAATGTGTGTCTAAGATTCATTTTCAACCTACGAAAGTACGACCATATAACTTCATACCAGAAGGCATTGAACTGGTTGAATGTTAGAAATAGATGCCAAATTCACATACTGTCTCTATTGTATAACATCCTTAACTGTCCCGCCGCACCCTCTTATCTCGCCGAGAATTTTCAGCGTCTTTCCAATCATGGATTAGCGCTACGCTCAAACAGAGATTGTTTATTGGCCTTTCCAGTTCACCGCTCCTCTTTCTTTACATCGTCATTTACTGTCCATGCAGTGAGACTGGAATCAGTTACAAACCAATATAAGACTCGCTCCGTCCTTGGCAGGCTTTAAGAAGCGACTGAAAAAACTCTTAATTTCTTGTCAGTAAAATAACGTATTTCATTCCTGATTTTTCTTTTCCTTTCCTCTCCACCATCCCTTCCTTTCCTTTTGATTGATGATATCTCACTTTATATGAAAAATAATGTTCGGGTGATTGTGCGTCTTTGTGGGGTTCGTGGGCATGTGCTCACGTATGTGTTTATGGATTTCGTGGGGATGGATAGTCATTTAAATGATTTATGCGACCATGTAACTTCATTTACTTTTGTCTGGTTGGTTGGAAGAGATTTCCACCAGGCAATAAGCAATAAAAGTGTTAAATAATAAATAAATATTCTGTGTAAATGAACAGCAATTGATTAATGACCAAATTTTATTCTACAAATGGTTGCAATGTTCTTTTTGCTGAGATTCTTCTCCTGAAACTACACCTTTGTGTAGTTTCAGGAGAAGAATGAGCATATCTTTTCTCTTTCTAAAAATAAGGTACTTCCCCGCATCTGCATATGTTTAGTTAAACATATATGGTAAGAAAGAAGACTAACTAGTAAGAAACCCGATGTATGATAGTAACACATTAGCTTTATATGGAGTGTAGTGTGTGTGTGCAGAAACCGGACTAAAAGGTCTAAGGTAAAAGAATGGACTAAGAATTTTGCTTGATGATTTATAAGCTGTATAACTCTTGGCTATCAGCGAGAGTTTCTGGGATTGTGGTAGACAGTAAAGACCGGTGAACTTGGGCATTATTGGAGTGTGGAATGTGTTTTAATATTAATGGAACTGATTTCAGGTGGACGGTAAGACAATAAAGGCCCAGATCTGGGACACGGCTGGGCAAGAGCGGTACCGGGCAATAACGTCGGCGTACTACCGTGGCGCGGTGGGCGCACTCCTGGTGTACGACATCGCTAAGCACCTTACCTACGAGAATGTCGAGCGTTGGCTGCGCGAGTTGCGTGACCACGCTGATCAGAACATCGTCATCATGCTTGTCGGAAACAAATCTGATCTTCGCCATCTCAGGTACACTTATAAAATATTAAAAAACAATTATTTAAATAAATATTTTTATGAATTGGACAAAAACACCAAACTATGAGGTAATACAAATATGCTATACACTCTTTCCCTGTGGAGTTGAGCAGAGAGAACTGATTGCCAGACTTTTCTATCCTGATACATCTTTGCCTTTTCTACATCCAACTACTTTCTCTTACAGCTCCTATGATTTGTCACATTTGGTCCAACTATATATTTCCTTTGGTCTTATTCTACCCGCTTTCCACTCACATTTACACTGTATATTCATTTTGTCAGTTTTTCTTAATTGATTTGTTCTTTATGTCCAAACATTCTCAGAATGCTCTGATTAATGGATTACCCTGATCCTCTACTCTATATTATGCCTTCTATATCATAGTATAAATAGGCCAAAACCCATACGACGGCTGTCGCCAAAGAAAGAATACGAGAATTGAATTTTGAATACAAGAGAGTGAGAGAGGAATACTTGGATTCTCTCCGAAAGTAATTCGAAATTTTAATCTCGGTGGGTCCGTGATAAATGGAAAGATGGAAACTATACTGAACAAATTTTAAATACTTAGCTAACAATTTTTGAAACGGTATAAAAGTGGACGATGTATAAATGATATATATAAACAAATTCTACATTTATGAATATATATATTCATAAATGTAGAATTTGTTTTACTTCCGTGAATATTTCACGGGTTGCAACTAGTGCTCCATTATTCATCCAACGAAAATGTAAAAAAACTCATCATAAAGTGATGAGTTTTTTTACATTTTCGTTGATGAATAAGAACTTGATAAAGTGAATATGTATGAAATCCATCAAAATACAATTATTTTAATCATATCAACATGGCAACTATCATCAGAATCTCCATATAATGGCCTAGTATCTCGAGTTGATATTAAGAAAAATAATCATTATTTAGTTAATGAATGTACGTATCAATTGGGTTCATAGTAGAATTAATGATCTTATACTTAATACCTTATAATCTCTAATATGACAAATCTAATTTATGGGTCATTATCAATCACATCAAATAATAGCATTGTACATATATTCTCTTCTCCGATCGCACAATAATCTGTATCAAGCTTTGGTCTCTGTATTCTGTCTCCACACCTCTTTCGTCAGAAACTATCATCCAGTTTCGGATTCTCATTAGGTCCAATATATAATTTTTGACATTATCTTTTCAACTAAGTCACAATTTAACAACCCTTCTCCCTTCTTCAACAAAACACCTTGTGACCCGTGTTTCCTGTATTCATGTTGTTTAATATTTTAACAATAATATGACTCATACATGCCGCAATTTTCAATCTAAAAGGAAGAATGACCACATACTGTGGTTTCAATTTCCCCACTTGTACAAATAAATAACAGTTTGTCTCGTTTAATTGAGGTTATGTCACTATCACCTGGGTATGAAGTATGCGAATTGAGTAATAATTAAAATAGAATTTATATACGTTTATCAAAATTTATGAATTCGTCTCATGATTATGTTGGCGCTGCGGTTTCATTGTGTGACTCCTTATCAGTGACAGAGGTGAGGTATTAATGTATATTTTCATATCTATAGAACAGCTACTCATGATAACACTTATCACAAATATAATATATATTTTTAAATTGAATTGGCTCGTGTTGAAATCACAGCATTTTTATACATGTGATTTCTATCATCATCATTTCATTCATGACGACCTCTGTGATCTAGATCATAAGACGTATGCCTTCCAATCCAGAGGTAGGTTTTATTCCTGTTGATACCCAGTTTTTTTTTAACCCTTATCTTGGCAAAGTTCAATTTATCCAAATATGAACATTTTTCTTTGGTGATTCCTTGTTATATGGTAAGCTATGAAGGAAAATTGAGGAGAAAAATATCACAACTTTTCCTTATAGTTTTTTTTTTAATATGTAACACCCACGTTACATTGCCAAAATATATTTTTTTATAAAACACATTAAGGGCTATAAAATGATTCTTTAATCTAAAACATGAACAACATTTACATAGCTGAATTATCAACAATAAAATGGTTTGAATAAATTTTTCTCTAGATGTAGTGATTAATAAGATATTTATATTATTTACCCCAATTTTCAAAATGCGCCCACGCTGTCCAGACATGTTGACCCGATGTCGTTTGAAAGCTTGTAGCGTTGTCAATATTTATCACCAGATGATACCACTGCACACAATAGTGCATGTATAGTATTTGAATGTGTTGCCATATTTGAAATTGCGTTACAGTTTGTTTTTTTTTTTTTAAATCCCTAAATTAGTGCAACACCTATGTTACAATGCCATGATAAGGGTTAAAAAGGGTTCCAGTCTGTTTTTCACTTAAGGCGTGTTGAACACCTTTCTGATTGATTGGAATAGATTGCAACATACATAACAATAAGCTCACCAGATTATATTGTATACAGTAATGAGGTGCATAGCCGTGTGGTTATGTACTAGACTTCCGTACAAAACATCGTCGGTTCGAGCCCCCTGCTGTACTACCCCCCTCGAATGACAGACATTTTTTCCACCTATTATTCGAGGTTTAAGAATACCTCTAACTTCGGTCGAATCCTTTCGAAAAAGAGAAAAAGAAAACGTGCCAGCCGGTGTGCTCCGGTCGTCTCACTTTGGTGTGCCATCGGATCCAGTATATGACTGTTGAGTTTGTTGGTGTGCAACAGGTCACTCAATCGAAAAAGAAACAAAACAAAAAGTCGACGGCACAATTTCGCTTTCCAACTGATCTTCAATTACGAGGACTGACAACGATGGCGATGAATACAGTCCAGTATGCAATACTAGACGGAATAGAAATGCCTGTCATACGCAGGAGTAGTTCGCGGATTCATACCTCTAATGAACCTCGGAACTTGGGGCAATGATCGTCAAAATATTACTGTATACAATTAAAGTGTAATGGAATAATATTCATTATGTTCTTAGTCAATATTTTTGAAGAGCGTTTCACATCTTAGTTATTTCTCAATTCTCAGCACACGTCTGATACTTTGTGTTGTTGCGCTAAGCAATGGAATTAGAATTTACCAGAAATTATTACATCTCTGGCTTAATTTCTGGTAAATTCTTATTCTGAACTGGTTAAACTGCACTCTGTTTTTATATTGCTTATTATTGGCTGGCAAAGATGGCACTATAAAGGGGCAAAAATAACATTCTGCCTGACACAAGCTGTATCAGATTGAGCCTATTGGCACTTCTTGCCATCCAAACCTCTCAAAGTTATGTTCTTGCTGAAGTGCAACAGAATGTGCACAATTTAATGTATGCACAGTAATAATACTTAAAAGGCAGAGTAAGAAGAGTTTATCAGTTATGGTTCTTTACTATTCGATATAATTGCATTTATTTTTAGAAATTTATACTTTTTTAAATATATATCAGGGATGATCAATTCTTCTTTGTTTGCCTTCAAAGTTCTAAATATAGTATATACTTGTATAAGATTTTTTTTTCTTTTGGGTCAATTTTTATATTTCATCTTATTTAAGTTTAAGATTTGAAACTATTGCCTTCACTCTTTATCCTTTGAAAGATTTTCAATTTTATTGAATTCAATTTGAGTTTTGTATATTTTTTATTTTCAGATCTATTCCCACAGAGGAAGCGAAAACCTTCGCAGAACGAAACGGCCTCAGTTTTATAGAAACTTCAGCATTAGATTCTACAAATGTTGAAACTGCTTTCCAAAATATACTCACAGGTATTTAAATCTTATATTTCTCCTTTTATACATACTTGTATGTCTAAGATTTATAAAACAAAACTAAAGGCTATTCTTTTTTATTAATTTATCTCAAATAAACATTTATGCACAAGATATTGTTTCCAAATCATAGTATAAATAGGCCAAAACCCGTACGATGGTTGTCCTCAAAGAAAGAATACGAGAATTGAATTTTGAATACAAGAGAGCGAGAGAGGAACACTTGGATTCTCTCCGAAAGTAATTCGAAATTTGAATCTCGGTGGGTCCGTGATAACTGAACGAATTTTAAATACCTAGCTAATAATTTTTGAACCGGTGTAAAAGGGGACGATCTATAAATGATATATACGAGGCATATCCAGAAAGTAAGTGTACTGAATTTTTGTAGGTTACAATTTTTTTTATTTAAACAAAAAAATTACGTGGTTACCATAGTACATATGTAAGCTATTTTTCGACATAGTCGCCATTCCTCTCAATGCAAGTGGTGAAGCGGGGTATCAACTTTTTCATGCCTTCCTCGAAGTAATTTCCCGCCAACCCCTCCGTCCACTTCTCCACCTCCTCCTTTACCTCCTCGTCGGTTGAAAACCTTTTTCCACCCATGTGCAGCTTCAGGGAGGTAAAGAGATAGTAATCTGAAGGTGCTAGGTCAGGGGAATGCGCGGGATGGTTCAGGACATCCCATTTAAACGAGGCGAGCAGTTCCTTCGTGGCGTTGGCCGTGTGTGGTCTGGCATTGTCGTGCAGCAGGCAGACTCCCTTTGTCAGCATGCCTCTCCTCTTGTTCTGAATCGCCCTCCGCAATTTTTTTAGGGTCTCACAGTATCTTGCAGAGTTGATGGTCTCCCCTTGAGGCATATATTCAATTAAAATTATGCCTTGACAGTCCCAAAACACGGATGCCATGATTTTCTTGGTTGAAATTGTGGTTTTGAAATTTTTGGCGGAGGGTGAAGAGGTGTGACGCCACTGTTGAGACTGCCTTTTGGTTTCAGGCGTGTAGTGTGCAACCCAAGTTTCATCTCCAGTAACGATGGAGCGGAGAAATTCATCTCCATGGAGTTTGCAGCACCTCAAAAACTCTTGCCCGGCCTCCACTCGATTCAACTTGTGTTGGTCTGTCAGCTGTTTTGGGACCCACCTCGCGGACAGTTTCCGATATCCGAGGGTTTCTGTGATGGTTTCGTGTAGTAGAGATCTGGAGATTTGCGGAAACATCGCAGAAAGTTCATCCACAGTCAATCTGCGATCGTCACGGAGCGCATTTTCGATTTTTTCCACAATTTCGTCAGTCACAATTGAAGGTCTTCCGCTCCTCTGATCATCATGCACAGACGTACGACCGTTTTTAAACTCGCGACACCACTTGTACACACTCGTACGATTCATAGCTTTATCACCATATGCAGTTTTCACCTCATTATAAACCTCAACCGGAGGTTTTCCCTTCCAAACGAGATAACGGATGACGCCGTGTATTTTGCACTTGGCGGGAGATTGGATTGGCATTTTTCACGAAACGTGTTGTCGCGTCGACACTTCTCAACGTACTGACCTCGAACCGGTCTCGTTGCGGAGGGGAAGGGTCAGGCTACACGGAAGTGTAGCCAACATGTCGAAAATAAAATCCATCCGGTCGTGAGAGCCTCAGTACACTTACTTTCTGGATACACCCCGTATAAACAAATTCTATATTTATGGATATATATTTTCATAAATGTAGAATTTGTTTTACTTCCTTGAATATTTCACGGGTTTGTTTGAAATATTTGTTTGAAAAAATATGTATCTTTAGACATGTAAAATTGATCAATTTTGCATGTATCAGAAATTGGACCCAAGTCTACAAATTTGACTGTAACACCTTGATGCAAATTAATCAGATCAGATAAAGTATCCTCTTCATTTAGAAGAAGTTGTAATAGAAACAGTGCATAGAATTGATCTTGTAGGTAATTTAAAATAGTTATAGTTGATTATGTTCAATATCCTTAAGTGAATAATGATCAATAAAGCTTACCATGGAGTCAACACTTGAGAGTCTTAAAGTTAGTTAATTAGATAAAGTCTTCTTCATATTCCCCTTTATCCAAAAGGTCAGAGTATAAACAATGACAGAGCTCTCCTCTATCATGGTTATTTAACGCATCCTTTCTCTCCTCCCATTCTATACCTAAACTCTACAGAGTATCTTGTTTAGACTGACTAGCACAAGTGTCACGAACGGGTTGATTTCAAACTTTGCCTCTTTGTTTTTAAGTCCCTTAATGGGATGTCTCCATTGTATCATTCCAATCTGCGTCTGGGAAATGTTCCTTTGGAGAGGAGTAGACCTTTGAGGTTGTTTCTTCATCTAATAGATTGATTCCTTCAAATCGAACCAATAGGGAGGGGGTATTATAATAAATATTTTGCCTTGACTGGTCCTGTATGGCGTGGAATGGTCTACCTCTTAGTGTTAGAGTTATGGTTGGTGTATGCAGCTTTAGAAAGCACTTTAAGATAACTCTTTTTGAGAGGTCGTATCAAAATTTATAATGGTACATGAACACTACATACGTACATTACGCATAAAGCCAAATCAGAAGATTTACAATGATTTCTTTGTAGTTTGTCTTCTCTTGGTAAGTTTTCTGCGGTTTTCTTGCCAAATATGTTTTTCTAAACATATGCAGATGCGGAGAAATACTTAGTCTAATGGCCGCAGCCACTACCTTCCTATCCTTACAACCAACTTGTTTATTTAAGATACAGGCAAAAGCCTAGTTTTCTGTGGACACAACAAATGAAAAGCAACAAACCAAGACCCATATAAATTGAGCGTTCACTTTAAATTACCTGTTGTTTTTTTATAAATGATGTATTTATAAAGTTTCTTATCATGTATTTATATAAATAAATAAATTTTGTAATATTTCTAATCTCGATAAAAGTGGGTTCAAGTCCTCGATTTACCCTTTGAGGAGAGTTTGCTCTCTAAATGGTGCTATATAAATTGTCTTATTATTGTAATTTGGAAAAGGTTGTTTTTTGTAATTCGTAATTAGAAGTCTTATTATTGTAATTTGGAAAAGGTTATATTGTAGTTTGGAAATCAAAAAACTGGAATAAACAGTGTTTGATAAAATTAATTACAATGTCTTTAAACCTCCACAGTGTTAATGCCTTAACTATAAATAATATATGTCTTATTATTACTAGCCCTCCACAACTGTAGGTTTTATGGGTTTGTCTCATTTCCATTAGCATATTTATTAGAAGTTTGATGACATTTTCTAACCATATTGTCTCTAATCTCTATAATACCTTTTATTTTTGTGTTTTCAAAAAGTAACACATTTACTACACCTGTAAAACTCTCATCTTAAAGCTCCTGGAAAAGAAATGCTTAAATCTGTTCAACTTTTTCAGAGATATACCGGATTGTGTCCCAGAAGCAGATGCGTGATCCTCCAGAAGGCGATGTAATCAGACCTGAGCGTGTGGAACCCATCGACGTGAAGCCCACTCAGGCAGACAGCGTCCGTCGCCAGTGCTGCCAGTAACGGCCACACACAGGTAAGTCTAGCTTTATGGAGCACACACTTTTGTAATTGACGGTGCATACGCCCCATATCGGATTATCTGGTCTACTCTGATTTAGAATAATTCATAAGTGTGTTATTTACAGCAGAAACCAGTCGTTCTGACATCTAGATTAATTTATAGAAATAATATCACATTGATAATTAATTTTTCGGGATATATAATAAAGACCCAGCATTATTAAAAGTAGTTCCGACAAATATTGTATTACTTCATTCCAATACGAAGAACAGTCAGTGCCTTCTGTCATACTTAAGTTCTAGTGTGGAATAAAATCTCAATAAGGAAACTACCAGTTGAAATAGTCCAATTTAGGACAGTTTTCATTTAGAGCAAAATTTGTGCAATTTTTATTAGCTAAACTACATCAACTATCTGCTTCACCTATAATAACAATTCTATTATTTAAAGTATTTCATGCAATTTTCCTCTATGTAACTGTATACTACCTTGATCAAAAAGTTTTAGGACCGGCCACCGTGTGGCGCTGTCAGTCACCCGATTGGAATTCTTTTTTTTTGTTAGATTACCACATCTATCATTGACACTTCCCTCCAAATTTCAGCATTATAGCTTGGCATTTGTAAAAGTTACGCTGTACTGAGTACATCTACCTTTGTGCGTGTTTTCGATTTTTTACAAGTTTGAAAATGGCATCAACTGTGCATCAACGAGTTTGCATTAAATTTTGTGTGAAAAACGGATTTAACGGTTCGCAGACCTTGGAAATGTTGGAGAAGTGTTTTTTGGTGGCACGAACGCTTCAGAAGTGGTCGTCAGTCGGTCGAGGATGACGAACGCAGTGGCAGTCGAAAACCGATGAAAACATCGATAAAATCAAAGAAATGTTGGCCAAAAACCGCAAATTGACCATCAGAGAGCTGGCAGAGGACTTGAACATCGCTTATGGATCCGCTAAGACATTTTGTTTAATGATTTGGACCTCAGACGTGTCTCTGCAAAACTGGTGCCGAAAGACCTCAATTTCATGCAAAAAAAGGGTCGTGAAAAAAAGAGGATGTCATGAAAAAATCGAAGACGGCTCTGATGGACATACCGAAAATTGAGTACCAGCGGTATTTCGAGGATTGGATCAAGCGCTGGCGTAAGTGCGTTGCAGTCGATGGGGAGTACTTTGAAGGGGACCATATCGATTTTGATGAATAAACTTGTATTTTCGATTTTATGAATAAAGTCCTAAAACTTTTTGATCAAGGTAGTATAAATATTAAATACGTATAACACTGTTTCTAAGGATAGTTTTCTTCGTAGTAGATGATCAATTCATATAAATCAGTAATTACATTATTTTAAGGAGTACTAAATTGAAGAAGAAAAAATTATATTAATAATAAATTAACCTGTCTTCAAAAGTAAAAATTTAATAAATAATCATTCTAGGAGGTACGGACATTAATTTAGATAATTTTAGATTTTCCACACTAGTGTTAGAATTGTACGTGTATGACAAATAAAATTCTTGTTTCAGACTCGAAGATATGTGGTTGGAGCTGTTGGAAGGAGGAATGTTGGGATGTTCCCAACGGAATGTCCAGGCTGGGCAGACATATTGTAGATACCGATTATATATATTATAAATGCATTATCTCTAACAACTCATTAATCAAACTTTGTGTGCAACATGTGATGGTACTGAACAGATTATAACAAAACTATATACATATATATTGTAAAACATAAAAAAAGTATATTAAATAAAAAATAAACACACGCATATTTCGTAGGCGAACTATACACGATTATTTTAAATTGTTTTGCTGTTTAGATTCAATAATACTTGTGTCTCGTGATGTTCTTTTTACACTGGAGCGCTGGTAGTGTTACTTGTTTGCCAATTCCAACAACTCGAATACATTAACAGACAGGGAACAGGGTTCTTCTGATTTGTGGAATAAAATAAAAAAAATAAAAATTAACAGCTGTACTTTTGCCCTTCATCATCGTAATTGAAACCGTCTCACCAGTGATACTCTCTTAGCGAATACTAAATTGGGGGAGTACAGAAACAAACGGAAAAAAAGAACTCTTAACAAGGGAGTGTGAAAATTAGTCGTAATTAAAAATAAAAAAAATGAATAAATAAATAAAAAAATAATATGCTGGCCTTACTTTGATTATCTATTTGTCTAATGCAAAACTTAGTTCCAATGGCGATGTGAATGATTTATTATTATATTGTTGTTTTGAGTTATGTTACTTTTAGGATATCAATTTATTAAAACTGTATTATTAAAAAAAACATAATTATATTAAAAAAGTTTATATTTTAAATTGCATTCACAGGCACGTGTCGTACCTGGGACGGTAGTCCACTTAATTCTCCAAATCAAAATTTCACTTTCCTTTTTATTGCTGCCGTGATACGGAAAACACAGTATTTGCGATCATATTGATTTGGAAAAGTTACTCCTTTGCTCTTTTGGACAAATGAGCGATTTTTGCAAAACATACAAATTAAAACTATTGTGTTCTCGTTTTAGTCTGCAGTTGTTAGTCTAGTGTGATTTTTATATTATCATTCCCTGATCCCCACATTAAGTTAATAGTAAAACCTTGATCTATTGGCTTTTCAACAAACATTTTTTTTTTAAAACATATTTCTTTTATTATAGTATTTTTTATACACAAAATATAGCACACTGATTGTTCTGCATAATATTTTTTTTTAATAAATTCTTCAGAACCATATACATGTTAAAAATTAGTAATGTTTTTAACCGATTGATCTTCATATTTTTAAGACCTTTTTTTAGATAATATTTTTTTATAAAGATTTAGTTTATTTTGTATTCAATTTTTTATGAAATTTACTTTTAAAGAAATATTGAAATGAGTTGAATAAATATAATTGGAAGTGGAATTAATGAATAAGAACAGAGAGCATATAAATTGTCCTTACTCCAGAGGATATTGTTCTTATAGCTATAAAAAATGTCTAGTTTGAAATGGTAAATTTATCTTTATTGGGCTGAGAAAGATTGTTTTTTATTTTTATCATTTAAGTCCTTAACAAAAGATAGATCGAGGTTTCACTTTTTAAGATTCCACTGTAGGTGAGTTTAAAAAAAATAATGATTTTATTGAGGGTGCTCTAATTTTGATTTGGCGTAATTAGTTGTTGAGGTACAAAATGACACTGTATAGATATTGCCATTTTGTCAAGAATTAAGAACACCCGGTATAGTATTTGTAAATTGCTATTTATATTTGAAACTATTAAAATAAAAATATTAAAGCTGACAATAGCTTTAAGTTAAATTAGCTCATGTTTTATTTTGCCATATTTACCCCACACACGCTGCAAATATAACATTGTAAATATACTTAATATAAAAAAATATAAATATTAAAGCACTATTGAATTTATAACTTTATTTACCCTCATCATTTTAAGTATTTCTATTTGGTTTTATCTATTTTATGCAGATTTAATGAATTTATGCAGTGTGAGAGTGTTTATATTAAACATTTATACCGCTATATGCTCTGGATCACTTAACAAAAATATGGACTTGGAAAAAGACTAACAGGAGACAAATAAATGCTGTAGAAATGTGCGCTATGATAAGGTTACAATGCGTGACAGAATACAGAATGAAGTAATTAGGGATGAATGTGAACTTAAGGCTAATGTGTTGAGTAAGATGAAGAAGAGCATGCTGAGATGGGTTGGGTATATGGAATGAATGCACGAAGAAAGACTAACAAAACAAAGTTATAGAGCAAATGTGAGTGAAAGGCATGTGAAAGATAGACCAAGGAAAGTATATCAAAAATATTATATATTGATAGAAGGAAATGAAACTCTGAGAAGTTGTATGAATATAGAAGAGGCTACGGATGTGTCGAGGTAAGCAAGTCTGGTGCTCTGCCTTCTGCTTACCCCAACAGGGAAATGGTATGATGGTATGTATGTACAATAAAAAATTTGTTAAATTGTTTCTGTTTCTTGAGAAAATATGATTTCAATAGCATTTTGCTTTTTAATTTATCCAAGGTTTTTGGATAAATCTTTGTGGAACTCTATATAGAATGTTTGCTTTTTTAATCCACTAATTACATCAATCCCTGCTGCACATGTTTCTACATCTTATTCTTAGCTGACTTCAAAGAATGGAAAAGGTTTCATGCCTTTTAAATATTTTTTTCTCTGCATATTATCGAATTCTAAAAAAATATCTTGATAAAATATTTTAATTTTATTAAAATTAAAATCTTTCTGTAAATATACCACATGCAAATTTGATGTGGGCGGTCCATAATAAAGTAATATGACACCAGTCTGATAAATAACCACTGCTCTAACAAACTGGGGTCATTCCGCCTAAAGAGCATCGGAATAGGAGGTGGAAACATATGTAGCGGGGATTATTATACTTAGTTGATTAAAAAAGTAATTTATTATTAAATATGCTACTAAATAAATTAAGTCAGATTGATAATGTGTGAAAATATGTTAAAAATTGAAATTCCAATATTGGGTGTCAAGTTTACTCTTCATCAAGACTTGGTACCTATGATGCAGCTTCTGTGATGTCTGATGTTTATTATAACATCGTATTAATGAGAATGATAAATTCTTTTTAAATGTAGAATGATAAATTCTTTCGTAAATGATCGAATGATTATTGGAAATATATTATTTTCTTATTGGTTTTATTTTTCAATATTAACCTTATTATTTCAAGCTGTTTAGTTTAGTGCAAGAGTTCCCAAAAACTTTTAAAACTATCGACCCCCTAGTCATTTACTTGACTTACTCAAATTAATAAGTTTGTACAGTACTAGATATTAAATATTTCACTAGATATCAAACTTTTCATTTTAATCACTTGTAATTAAGGATTGAAAAATATAAAAGGACTACGCATTATGCATTGCATTATCTTGTGCAACATTTAATATTGAAATCTGCATTGGCGAAAATGAAAGCAAAAAAAACGAGCAGTTTTTTTTAATTTTTGACATTTATGAAATAAATATGTAAATTCAAAATAAGTACAAATATTCTTTATTAGGTATCTATTGGAATCATAGATATTTTGAAGTAACAAACAAATAGCAGTAGTAAGGGGTCTCTATTTTTGCTGTTGTTGACCCCCAAATTTGATTGGAACTATCGACCTCTAGAAAAATCAAATCGACCCCTTTGGGCTTAAAAGTGATAATCTTTTAAAATGAATTAAACAGATATGATCTATGTTCCAAAAAAGTGAACCAATGATTGGTGTAGCGAGGTGTAACATGTTACGAGGATATAAGGATAAATATTTGATAAAAAAATATATCTGAAGGAAGAAATATTTATTTTATAAAGCTATATACAGGTTACATACATAACTTAAAGAGAATTATATACAGTAACAAGAAATATGTGTTAAGCCTAAACAACTAACTCCCTTTACTAAGAAAACTCAAAATATGTATTTTCTTTAAAAATGTTTCTGAAATGTTGAATATCTGAGCCCCTATTCAAAAGGGACAACCCGTGATGCAAAGGAAGCAGATTAGTTCTACTTATTGCCAGTCTTAATATGTCAATATTTCTATACCTCGAATAGTTATCAGGAACATAAAATCATGTCTTTTCCAATATGGTTGGATTAGGTGTAGCTCCTGTCGGCAACTTAACCTTTCCCTTCCTGTGCTAAAAAAATCTGCGCATTCCAGTGCTGTGTATTCAAACATGTGTAAAAATGATCGATTTAAAATCGGAAAAATAAGAATATTCATAGCCAAACACTTAAATTAATTAAATTTGAAGTCAAAAGTGGTAATCATTGAAATTTTATTGCTGAAAACATGAAAAAAAACATCGGCCGATGTTCACAAAACGGGCGAAGAGACCACCTCAAATGGATGCCCGCGAGCTATTGAGCGAGAGAAGCGAGCTAACTGAGATTCTATTCTTGCATTCCCATATACCGAAGTAGAGTGAGAATAAGACGTGAATAGCGTCGCTTCCTCACCCATAGCGGTTTTTTAGAATGAATATACCTACTTCACACACTGGGACACGTTTGATTGTATTGGTGAATTTATTCCCGATTTTTACAAAATATCTCTGATGTGGCCGATAAGTGCTAATTATTATTAATATTATTTTTTTCATTCAATGCGTAAATGTATTACGGAGGAATACCTAAAATCTGAACCCAGTATTAATTATATTATATTTATAGAGATATTAAAGTTTTTAGAAGCAATGTGTACTAGTTGCACATCACAGGGAAGGAAGGGTTAAAGATACATATAAGAAGAGATCTTCACTCTTAGAAGGTTAAGTAATCTAACATACCTAGAAAAACCTTGGATAGAGCCATATATAGAATCTGTTCTCACATAAGTCAAGATATCTCAAAAAATTCTTTTGGACTTTCTCCATCATTTGGAATTAATGAATCCTCAACGTGATCCACATTCTAACTTGCTTCGTACCAGTGTGGCCATTGTTATCAGAACATTGATTACCAAAAGTATACTATAACATCTAAAAAAAAATTTGTTTAATCTTAAAATATTTATTGATTCTTTTTAAATGAAACGAAAATTAAGTCAGTTGCTATAAAGCACTGCTGAGCAGGTGTCTGAACAAATGGTAACGTCAAAATATGAGTTATTCTGTCCAATAGTATCTCACTTATCATTGAGTTCCATTTTTGGTCTATATGTAAGCAGGACATCTTGAATGTTAATTTTATGTACAAAAAAATTGAAAATTCAATTATCGTATACCCCATCCCTAGCCAATGCAGACTAACGTAGTGACTTTTGACAAACGTCGCCAAATATTATTTGATTTTAATAAACTGACATATTTTTGCTTTAGTTCGGAAATTCTAGAATGAGTCCTGTGATAACTCGCAAATTTGTCCCAGTACAGCCTTGTAACGATGTTCAGTAATTTTAATTATTTTATCAACTTTAATACAAGCCTCAATTCTAATAAATAGCAAGTTATTTAGGTAAATACATTACATAAGGTTGTATTGGGGTAAATTTGTGAGCTGTCACAGGACTCATCCTAGAATTTCCGAACTATAATTTGTAACAAGATGTATTAATTTGTCATTACTGTTCGTTTTATGTAATGTACCTAAATAACTTGCTATTTATTAGAATCGAGGCTTATATTAAAGTCGATAAAATAATTAAAATTACTGAACGTCGTTACAAGGTTGTATTCGGGCAAATTTGTTATACGTCACAAGGACCATTTTACATTTTCTTTAGTATAATAGTAATATTAAAATGGAAATGAGGTAGAGAGAGCCAAAAACATTCAGATGCAAATGATAGCATCTCATTTATACACATCCTCTGTGTAACTTCTCATTGAAACATCTTATAATAGGGACAGTTCAGTTCGATCCCACTACCACCTACATTGTCACGGAAAACAAAATAAGTTCCCATCTGATGTGATCTACACTAGAAGATTCAAATCTTTATTTTTTTATCAGTGCGACATCACGTAGTGGCAAAAAAGGAATTGCCCAAAGGGGCTCCTACGGTGGTGACACGTCTGAGTGAAAATAGTATAGATGGCAGACTTAAGGTCCGACGTTGCAAGAGAAAGAAAATTACTTGCAGCACAGTAAATATAGAGTACCCGGCGGTAAATAATACACATCGGGCTTAAGAAAGAGACTCTGCCATAATCGGCTAACTTAGGCTTTGTAGAATGTCGTCTCTGTCGCACGATGCTCTAACAGTTTGGTCCGGTAACGACTGACAAAACGCGACGGAACACATGTATGAATGACAGAGACGACGCTCTACAAAGCCGATTATGACCGACAGTCTGTTTCTTAAGCCCGATGTGTATTACTTACCGCCGGGTACTGTAAGTCTCTTTTTAAACTATGCTGAATAATCAACTGGGATATTTTCTTGACACAATTCAATTTCCTCAGGTTTTGAGAAAATACAATATATTTTTAGGTAAAACATGTCATACATAGGTCATCTCGTTACAGTAGAACTAGCAATATAATGGAAAGGTTCTGAATATTTTGAAAATTAGTCCAGTACCCGGCGGTAAGTAATACACATCGGGCTTAAAAAAAAGACTGCCATAATCGGCTAACTTCGGCTTTGTAGAGTGTCGTCTCTGTCGCACGATGCGATAACAGTCCGGTCTGGTAACGACTGACAAATCGCGACGGAACACATGTATGAATGACAGAGATGACGCTCTATAAAGCCGAAGTTAGCCGATTATGTCTGACAGTCTCTTTCTTGAGCCTGATGCATATTACTTACCGCTGAGTACTGTAAGTAACAATGCATTCCTATAGAAACGAGACTTATTGCGTTACCATAGAAACAAAGTTAACTACGCAATAAAAATTTAAATGTAGATTATAGGTTCGATGAATCCTACTCAGAGTACAATATGATTATCTCCGTAGCAAAAACCAAGTGTGTGACATTCTCCAAAGACCCACTAGAGTGCAGAACTTCAGTACGTGACGAGCCAATTGAACAAGCAATCCAGTTCAGATATCTTAGCAGTGAACTGCTCAGCTCTCATGACCTTCCCAGAGAAGTAAGGCCTCAGGTAGATAAAGCTGCAGTTGTGGCGGGCTGCCTGAGAGATGTCATATGGAGGAATAAAGATATGAGAACGGATAGCAAGGTACGCATTTATAAGACCTGTGTGCGACCTATCCTCACATATGGCATCGAAGCGAGGGAGGACACTGTCAGGACAAAAAGTATGCTAAGGATAACGGAAATGAGAACTCTGCGCGCTATTGCTGGGAAGAGTGCGTGATCGTGTAAGATACACCACAATCCGAGAGGTCTGTGAGGTCCAAGATGTGGTCAGATGGGGACGACAGCGTCGACGATACTGGTACCAACATGTACAGAGAATGAATTCCACAAGAATTCCATACATAGCTCTGCATGGGGTGCCGGATGGACGGCGTCCACCAGGGAGACCCCCGAAACGATGGAGAGATAGCTGGAGCTCAGCATCACAGGAGGACAATCCTGCAGTAACAGACTTTTGAGTCTATAGAAAGTCTAAGAAGAAGAAGAAGGTAATCATGGAATTGGATAAATAAAATTAAAACTAAGCAAAGAAAATATTGAATAAATTATTTAAAAAAAAAAATTATTCACACTTGAATAATATGTGTATAGGTGTCCCATTTTGAACTTGCACATTTGAATTTGGTGTCATTTTCGAGCTGTCTAACCTTAAATTATTTTACTTGACATATGTCATTTTTGGGCGAAGTAAATTTATCATGCAGCGTTTCAAAATAGAAGAATGTAGAAAAATCCTGCAAAACATTTTATGAACTTTTTTTATAAATATGATTTGAAAACTTTGTTATTTTTGGTTGAAATCATGTGCCAAGTGACACCACAATTCGCAACCTCCATACATCATCATGCTATATCCCTTGCGAGCTAATCACACGACTTTCGCCTCCTCCACATTTATACATCTCGTCATGCCTCACTTTACCTTTTTACAAAGTCTGGTCCATTTGATCCAGCTCGGTCTATCTCTTCCACGCACACCTTTCACTTCTGAATTGTTTACTTGCTAAGTAATTGGTTTTAAAATATATGAATACTTCTAAATACATCCATTCATCACTATTGGAGTAAGCAGAACGCCAGACTTTCCAATCTCAGTACACATATCGCATCCTCTACATACATACACCTTATCATACAACTACAAATTTTCTTATTTCTCACATTTCCTTCTTTCAAAACATGTTAGGGCTAAAAACCATTTTATTTGCTGTATCGAACTATGCCCAATTTTGAATTGCAAACAGCAAAATTGATTTCAAAGGAAACTTACCATTCGTGAAGTAATTCTCTGACTATACAAGACATTGGATTTCTTCGCTGTTTCAAAATTTTGCAAAATTGTAAATGTTTCTAAAAATTGTAACGGATTTAATCTCAATAATTTGACTGAATTTCCAAGTGAACCCATCCAACTTTTTTGTATAAAATAGTAAACAGGGGAAAGAAGTGTTTTTCTTTATCATGTACTCAATGCTGAGAGTCATGATCCTCTACTCGGCGTACCACTTGTCTCCATCCCTCCCAGTCCTGGGGCATATTGAATACAGCACTTGAAAGAGGATCCTGTTAACTCCTTTATTTGATCCATCCATATATTAGGACACCTTTTTCTTGATTGCCTTCCATCAACTGTCCTCACCAGTTTATCCAGACTTTTATAATTATTTCTAGCAATATGCCTAAAGTACGTTAAGATTCTTTAGAATGAAATATAGGGTTCAAATTATTTCTAAATTTGAATTTCTCTTGGTGTTGCAAGTTCTGAATAAAACCCACATAGGTATCTACTTATTTTTATGTCTACAATAACATGTGTTTGAATAGATTACTTGTCTTGTATGTTGAACTATTTTTCTTTTGTCTTAATCTAAGAAATAAAGCTCAATATACTCGTAAATAATAAATAGCTAAAATATAATCTGTTTATTAAGAAGTACTTATCACTGTGGTCTAATGACACGTTTACTTTGTATCCAGCTGTACTTTTTTTATTCTTAGGTGATCCTAGACTGGTTTTTATCTGATCTAATTGTGCTGCCACTTAGTAACTGTCCAACACAGATTATTTGAGTTTGTTGGGAGAAACGTTTATAGCAAAACATTATTATAAAAAAATAGATATTTCTCGCTTTACGATTTCCCGGTTTGGGTTTCTAACTAGCAATTAAAAGCTTATACAATTCTACTTGATATTAAAAATCAGAATGAAGTACAATAAGCTACATCCGAACATATCATCATGACATTTGCCTGTCGGGATAGACAGAGAGAACAGAGCACTAGACTTTTCTATCTTGACACACATCCTTCACCTCTTTTACTTCCATGCACCTTATATAACTCCTACGATTTAGATCTTCCATGTTTACTAAATATGGACCCTTCTGATTTCCACCTGTTCCCAAACCTGAATTTTTTTGGGTGAACTGAGATTTTCAACAAATGAAGAGATTGAATTTGTTGTTGACGTCTATTTTTAGGACCTTGACGAATATTTTTTTAAAAGTTGTAATGTGATGCCGGAATCATGATGAAAAATGTACATTGAAGCTAGGAAGATTTATTTTTAACTTCAGTGACATATTAATATTGAAAAATAAAAGCAAACACGAAAAAATCAATTTTCTGTCTATGTTAAGCCACGAACTTTTCAATTCACCCTTGTAATAATGATTTAATTTGTTAATTATCTAAAACTACAGTTGGAAAAATATTGGTATCTTCTTCTTTTTTGTATGAAATTTTATCAAAAAAGGTCGTAAGGTTTTTATCGCATAAATGATTTAATTTTCAAAAATACTTTTTATTTATTCAATATCAATCAATTCCTTAAAAATATGTTTTATAATACTTGTACTTATAAAATAAACAATTTACAATATTTAATCCTCTGGAGTGACAGTGCAATTAATATTTTTTCAATTCATTTCAGAGATACGTATAACTTTTTTAAAAACTGACATTGAAAATTTTTAAATCTCAATTTTTTTTTATATATTTCATAGAGATATAACACATGTATGTAATTTCCGATAAGGAAATAACACTGTGTTGAAAAAATATAAATGATGGAAAGATAAGTTTACTGGCAATATTTTTTTTTCAAATTATTTTTTACCATTTATTCCAGTTTTTCAACTGTAGTGTTTCATTGGTATTGTCATGCTCAGTTACATTTATATTTTTTATTGATAGCAATTATTTTTGAAACAATCATTTTTTACTAAATAAATATATTTAGCTGTGAAAATGTATAATATACCTTCAATAATGCTTTGCACTAAATTATTTGTACATATGCTAATTTGTTATTTTTACCAAAAAATAAATAACATAAATGACACAATAATACTGTAATAAAATTCAGAACTTGACTTCCTAAAAAGTTTCAAAGCTGACATCAAGGCTTTAAAAAAATATTTTTAATTTAAAGGAAAAATATTCATGTAACAATTTCATTATATGATCAATAACATTTTAAAGACATGTATTTGAATTGAACACTTATTTTTATTCAATATTTAATTTAAAACATTTTGTACTTAAAAATAAATTATGTAAGGTTAAGACCACATCGAAGTGCTTCGCTTAGTGCTAAGCTAGGTGCTACGTGACTAATAGACTAGGTGACAATAATAGTCACGTAGCGTGGTGCGAAGCGTGCAGTGTGGCCATTGTGTTAGTATGGGGTGCATTGGTTCGCTAGGATATGTCACCTAGCTCGCAGCGTAGCTCTAAGCACCAAGCGAGGATCCTACCTGTGTGGCCGAAGCTTAAAAGGTACAGTAAATAATTGTCTAAAAACTTAATTTCTGATGAGTGAAAATCACAGTTTAATCATAAATAATTAAATATAGTTATTTTTTTATTGTGTGCAACTTAAACAATATAAATATATGTATTTAAACACCATAAAGAGAAGTCATAAAAGGTGAGAATTCTGTAGTTTCATAATTTTCAAGAAAATCCAAAATGTAACCAGATTGAAAAAAATAAAAACATCTATTAACATTTCCTATGGTAATCGGCCATTATAAATCTCCTTAAAAGATTGAAAACCTACATAAAAAACTTTAATATTACTGTGAAAAATGGTAAAATATAATCGAATAAATATATTTGAACATATTCTTTATATTACCATAGTTCTTTATAATACTTTTTTTTATTATATTTTTTAACCTCAAAAGCGTGGTTAAAATAAAAGAAAATAAACTAAATTGAATTCATAAAAAAGTGAGGTTATAACAAGATTAAGGGCATTACAAACTGATAATATACTAAATATATCAGATTTTGTAGTCATTCAATTGAAAAATATTTAACATTGAACATGTACTAAAAATACGTAATATATTTTTATATATTTTTTTTAAATTTGAACATTTAAATTATTTTTTATATTTTAAACTCATATTGTGTTTGTTTTAAATTATATGCAAATATAGTGTTTTCTTAAATCAACATGACTTTAGCTAAATATGTATAATAAATATTGATTTGATATATTTCATATATGATATATATTTGAGCACAGAACAGCTAAAAATATAGCAAAGACATTAATTTTGACATAAAACAAGTGTTTTTTGTCTTTTTATTCATCCTCCATTTGTTATAGAATTGGGACATAGTTTTTCTTAACCCTTCCTTCTCTGTGATGTGTAACTAGTACACATTGCTTCTAAAAACTTGAATATCTCTATAAATATAATAAATACTGGGTTCAGATTTTAGGTATTCCTCCGTAATACATTTACGCATTGAATGAAAAAAATAATATTAATAATGATTAACACTTATCGGCCACATCAAAGATATTTTGTGAAAATCAGGAATAAATTCACCAATACAATCAAGCATGTGCCGGTGTGTGACGTAGGTATATTCATTCTAAAAACCGCTATGGGTGAAGAAGCGACGCTATTCACGTCTTACTCTCACTCAACTTCGGTATATGAGAAAGCAAGAAATAGAATCTCAGTTCGCAGTTCTTTCTTCCTTCGAGATATAACATACACAGTGTTAGTGTTCCGAGTCCCATCTCAGTAGGTCGCGGGCATCCATGCGAGGTGGTCTCTGCGCCCGTTTTGTCAATGTCAGTCTATGTTTTTTTCATGTTTTCAGCAATAAAATTTCAATTATTATCACTAGACTTCAAATTTAATTAATTTAAGCGATTGGCTATGAATATTCTCATTTTTCCGATTTTAAATTGCTCATTTTTACATGTGTATTAACCTGTACACCGCGTTAAAAATCAAATTCCACGAATCCTGTGCGCGGCACAATTTCGGCGTTTTTTAATTTCTAAGTTTAAATACGTATTTTGTTTAGAACCACTGATATTTGATTACACCACCAAGTAAACATGACATTCAAGTAATTTTCTGATAATAAATAATAGTCATTACTCTTAAGGAGACTCATTAAATAAAGGAGATAAACTAAACATTACGTAAAATACACAAAGGAATGCTACAAAGTTTGTGCTTCCCGCGAGGAACACGTCAATGTGTATTGAATACACAGCACCGGAACGTGCGATTTTTTTTTAGCACAGGAAGGGAAAGGTTAAAATGATGCATAGTAAAAATTGACTTATTCTTGAGTATTAAAAGATTTAACTGTTTATCAATTTTTAAGACAAATATTTATTTTTCTATTGTTATTCTTTTTCAAAACAATTATCCAATGTTTAAAATTTATATGATCATCGATTCATTCATATGATATCCTTCAAAATATTTACTTTTGAGATACGGATATATTGAAGTGTGTGACTGGGAGAGAAAATTGTTCTCCACTATATCAATTGTGTCTTCAAGTCTTAGAACCTTTTAAGGTACCATTCAATCTTAACCCCGGTCATTTGTCTCACTAACCAGTCCAAAAAGGTTGTCATACATCATTATAATAGGAAATATAGTTTAAAAGCTTAATTATGTCCTAAATACATAAAGTATTCTCTGGAAATAAATTATTATGAATAATTTTACTGTATCTCGAATCTGGTTCCAAATGAGTTCTACAAAATTATTACAAAATTTTACAATATATTCATTTAACCTAGAAATTTTTAATTTAATATCAACATAATCATATACTTCTACATTTTTTAATAACTTATATAATCTCACTCATACTTTTTGCAAATATCATCGTCTTTTAAAATCATAGTCTCTAGTTATTGAATAAATAAAATGGTTTAGGAAAAATACATTAAAGATAAAGGTAAAAAAATATAATTGATAAATATGTTTCAAGTATAGGATCTTTCAAATTGAGCGTTTTTTTTTATTCTTGGATAAAACACAGATGGCGTCGCGAACTTGTCTGGGTCTTATGACATTTGAGAAGTGTAATGTATGGCATTTATAAAAATGGGGTCGTATACAATATACCAACATGTTTAAATTGAGAATTATTGTATCATAGTATAAATAGGCCAAAACCCATACGATGGTTGTCGCCAAAGAAAGAATACGAGAATTGAATTTTGAATACAAGAGAGTGATAGAGGAATACTTAGATTCTCTGCAAAAGTAATTCGAAATTTGAATCTCGGTGGGTCCGGGATAACTGAACGTATTTTAAATACCTAGCTAACAATTTTTGAACTGGTGTAAAAGGGGACGATGTATAAATGATAAATATAAACAAATTCTATATTTATGAATATATATTTTCATAAATGTAGAATTTGTTTTACTTCCGTGAATATTTCACGGGTTGCAACTAGTCTATTGTAATATCCGGAAACGGTGATGTTAATTGGTCACCAAGATCATGTGATCTGACACCGTTGGACTATTTTCTCTGGGGTTGCGTGAAAATCCAGGTCTAAAAAAATGACCCTCGATCAATTCCTGAGCTGAAGGTCGAAATTATTCGCGTTATTGGTGAGTTAGAACCGCAATTATGCCAAAATGTCATCGAAAATTTTGACAAAAGAGAGGACATCTGTGGAGCTGCAAGAGGTGGACATTTGATGGTTATTGTTTATTGTGTTTAAATGGCATACATTATACTTCAATGACCAATAAAAAGTTTTTTGAAATCAAAGCAAATTGTGTTTTATTCAAGAGTTAAAAAATAATAATAAAAAAAAACGCTCTATTTGAAAGACCGTATATTTTCCATCCGTCAAATTTAATCACTGATTTTTCTTAACATTTTTATTTCATATCTATCAACATTAAAATAAGAAATTGTTAAAAGCTTAAGAATAAATTTTGATATATTGGTAACTACATATGTAGTCAAATTCTTATATAAAAATACAATATCACTCTGCTTTAGGTAGACGCTTATAATAAAATAAAAAAGAAGTCAAAAATTGGGCTTGTAACTGAGTATAATATCAATATTAGTTTTGTCATGATATAATCGGAGATCATATTAATATATCTAAAGTTTGTTTATTTTTGACATCAGAATAAAATACATTTTAGACAAAGAAAATCATTTTTGCTTCAAATGAAAATACAATAATTCAAACCATCTATTGTGCTTTAAATATTGAACTCTTATTCTCTAGGTTATTATTTACAGGCGAACTTTATTTAACAGTTGCAAACTTTCAGAGGGTGCCGTCTATAAAAATGGGACACTGGATGCAATGAAAATAGCTTAGTAACATTTAATGAAAGAATTATGTCACACATTTTGACTTCACTGTCAGTTTAACACCTAATTTAATAAAACTGTTTCACACAACTCCACACAAAAGGAATGTCATCAAATGGAATGTAAAATAATTTTCTGAAATATAAATAGTTATTTGTTTTAAACCACGAACAATAATTTACAATACTACATTTTTTTTCTCAATTTTACAATACTAAAGAAGATCAATAAGACACATTGAAAATTCTTTAGATCTCGAATGATCTCTGTTCAAGCTGACTTCTTTAACAAAAAGGAATGGATGAAAGTTCTCTTTCTTCCTTGTCAAAGCACCATTCTTTACTAACAAGGCACTTTTAAATTCTTTCTCATCATTCTTATATTCTAAATAACTTAATTAAACTTTGAAGTACATTTAATTGTTTCTGCCATGTTAATGTCTCCTAATGATGGCCGATGTACATGAGTTTGGATGGGAACTGCAAGAAGGTTTCCAGCGTTAGTTGTGTGGGTTGTAGAACCTTCTGTTTCTGTAGGGATAATCATGTTATTGATCCTGTTCTCTCCCGAGTCACCTCTCTCTTCATCCTTCTGGAAGGCTGTGTTGATCTTGCCTCCTTTCTCGATTGACTGATGTTCAGCTTCAATTTCCTTTCTTCTCGCTTCTTTCTTGTGTACTGTATACATCCATCTGTAAAATTAATATCAAAACATCAATTTAAACTAAGTTTAAGTGTAATCGAGTGGCTTGTAGCAATAGAAAACAATGATGATGGGGTACTAAAATGTATATACTCGAACCGTGCAGTATCAAAAATGCGCTAATGACAGTCCACAACAAAGTTTTGTATGACAATATGGTAGATAGACTTACCCGAATATAATGACAGCTGGTGCAGTGAGAGCTCCTCCTAGGATGAAGAAGGCTCCTGGCAGGGTGTTAAGGGTGGAGGAATATACTGTGGTGTACATGGGCCCATACACTAGCGGCATCATGGCTTCACACACTCCGAACAGGGAATTCACTTTGCCTGCAACAAGCATTGTCATTTTTTAGACTGTAGAGGTAGTGAGATGTGTGTTTGAAGAGTGTGAGAATTTGTTATCTCTGCTCACTTTGCAGTGCTATGGTGATATGTATAATATGTGTATATAATTATAATACCTACCCAGTTCTCTCCGAAATGCTCTGAAGTGAAAAAAATCATTAAATCTAAAAACAGATGTCACTCAAATAACACATTGTGAATAATAATTTTAAAGAATTCTGATTTGTAATAACAGATGTCGCATTATTTTCACGTATGTAAATTAAGTAAGATGCATGCTGTAATAATTCAGCTGAAAAATTAAAATAATTTATTTCTATTCATGTCCTGATGTAGTGTTAAATAAATAATAGTCGTGAGTGAAGATTTTATAGTTTTGATATTCAGCAGTCAGTTGATGTATCGGGACAAAAGTGTTTAAATGTGGTCTTTTATTTGGGGAATTGATATAAAATATGTTTATAGGTAAGCAGTGAATATTTTATATACAAGCACAAAACATTTGTATAAGGTCTTTCAGAGTGTCGTACCACATAGCTTGGTTTGTTTTTCGTTCGTTCGACAATGTTGACTACAAACAAATCCTGAATATGAAAACTGTAATGTTCAGCATCATAAGCCAAACCAGGTGTTACAATACTCCGAAAGATCTTACGCAACTGTATATAAAATGTTTGGTATAGGTAAATTCTGCCATTCTGTCTTTTGTTAGCCCTGGATTACATTTAATTATTGGATATGTATCGGAATAAAATGATCTTACCCAATTCATCACTCGGCACCAGTTTGGACACAATAGATCTCATAGCGATAAATGAGGTGCCATTCAGGATTTCCACCAGGGGAGCTGAAACATAATAAATGCAAGTCAATACAAAGTCACTTCTATTTTGGTAATACAAGAAGTCAAGCATTGTGGTGCCTTGAACCTCATTTATATCCCATTGACAATAAGAAGGGATAAGGGATGTTTGAAATTTAGGTTACAAATAAAGTTTTAATTTACCTGTTATCTCTGATTCCATTATTTGAAATTTTGCTTTGAAAGTTAAGTATTTCACATTGAAAGACATTTATTTTTATTACGTAAATGTCAATTTTAGGGATGATAAATGCTCATGAAAAATGTATGAGTTTTAGTAAACCTTATCTTATTATATGTACCTTTGGTTACATTTTTTTATTGTTCATCTATTTTTTTTTTTATCCACTTTGCACGGATTTCTCCTGTTACACAAAGAGAGTCTGCTTCTAGCGTTAGCTTATTCGTTAGGAATAATATCAGCCAGGATTCTTCTCATACTGCTAGACGGTACCGAGAATATATCAACAGTATCATTCAGTTGGTTCAATATCTCTATACCAGCGTGACTGAGTTTCACCATGATATTCGTCCTGTAAGTTGGTATGTAGAACAGAGGGTGATTCCTTGCACGGCTATATTTATTGGGTACATATAAACTTAGTGCTTCTAGAATCGCGGGACAGTTAAAGCAACCTTTATTAGGAATATGACAATGGATTCTTGCCTTCTTGTTTCGAGGTTTCTATAGTTACACACTGGGAGAAGTTCGGCATGGTGAGCATATTTTGGGTAATCGCCCTTTGTTCTGTACCATAGATATCTGAGGATTTTTTTTTGTATTTGTTCTATATTGTTTTTATATTTGATCTGATGAGGAGCCCAAACAGTAGATGCATATTCTAATTTGGTTCTAATTAGATAATTATATAAGTTTCGGAGGATATCGGTGCTGTTAAATTCTCTTGATATTCTCATTATAAAACCGAGTAGTTTGTAATAGTCCAATATCAAACGTGAGACATGGTTAATGAACGTGAGTCCGACATCAAAGGTTACGCCCAAATATTTGAATTCAGAAACTCTGTTTAGTGCCACTCCCTGTATAGTATACATCAATGGTGGATTGGTGAAAACGATCGACTATAAGATACATAGACACATTTATTAATGTTGAACAGAAGATGATTTTGCTCACTCTAGGAGACTAGGGAGTCTAGGTCCTGTTGTAACTGTACACAGTGCACAAGCTACAAGCTTTGCCACAGCGGAATGTTGAGAGTACTAAAAAATAATACACATGACATATGGCAATCTCAGTGTGGGTCTCATTTCTTAACATTGAGGTCACGATGCAGAAAAAACGTCTTGAACTGGCAATTTTCCGCAAAAGGTTGAGCGTTGCCAACCTTGTTGCCACGCAATTCAATTTTTATTTTGTTATTTTTACTCTTGAATTTTATACTATTCAGGTTGTGCTGTGTTTTGGTTTCTATATTTTCAGATTTTGAAATGTCAATGTGGACAATTGTTTGTTATGTATGTTTTATGCTTTTTCTTTCCATTTTATCCAAATTGATTATTGATATTTATATATTTTTTATAGTTAAGGCATTAACGTTGTGGAGGTTTAAAGACATTGTAATTTGTTTTATCAAACACTGTTTATTCCACTTTATGTAACGGTATAACCCTACCGGTTTCAAGGCTTTCACCTCATCATCAGGTGAGGGGAGGGAGTCTTGTTTATGCTCATCTGATGATGAGGTGAAAGCCTTGAAACCGGTAGGGTTATACTGTTACAAAAAGTGGAATAAACATTGTTTGATAAAACAAATTACAATATTGATATTTAATTGTTGATTAGGGTTTTTCTATATGTATTAAGTGAATGAATTATGCGAGGGAATCCTAAACAAGTTTTTGTTGTGTGTATGTTGATTTTTGAGATGAATAAAATGTAGCCCTGGGCCTTGGCCTACTGTGTGCTTGTATAAGTGATGATATGTGTATGCTTTTTTATTGTAATTTTGTTGAAATTATGTCAATATTTTAATGGTTATACTTTGTAACATCCTGTGTTTTTTTTGTATTGATGCACACAATTTTTTTTATATTTAAATGATCGAAATTGATCATACATTGTAAGAAAATAAATTGCAAGAAAGAGGTGCTTGGCCACGTGGTAATTTGCTGGATTTCCGTGCAGAAGGTCATAGGTTCGAACCCCGCACTGTGCTACTCCCCTCGGATGACACAGGCATTTTTTACGTCTAGTGTTCCAGGGTATAAGGATACCCATGACTTCGGGCATATCTATTCTTTTGAAAAAAATTAAATAAAGTAATGTTAACTTAAAAGTTGTGTTTTCTGAATGTACAATAACCACTTGACATCCAGATTTACTATATACTAACATTGAAATAATATCAAATTTACTAAGATTTCCTCAGATGAATAATTATTACTTATAATTTACAAATCAATGAATAAGTCATTGACATATTTTAAAACACGATTCTCAGGTTGCATGAGAATCGTGTTTGTTCCAATTGTGATGCAGTAGAATCATTGAGGTAAATGCACTACCAACCTTCAAGTGTCAAGTTACATTATTGTATTTTATTTATTTTATTTATTTATTATTACACATGACAAGAAATATACACAATTTAAGAAAAACAACATATAATTTGATTTGGACATACAATTTTAATGGATCTGGGTTTGTTGCCTTTCATTTGTCGTATCCCCAGTAAACTAGGCTTTTGCCTGTATCTCACTGAGGATATTTAGCATGAAAAAAAAAAATCAATACTTCTTTCCGATTTTTGATTACACAAAAACAAAACCCCGTTGCACGCTCTCATCAACCTGACAGTGACACTCAACTACAACTGGAAACATCTTGCGAAATTCAACTCCTCACACATCATCACTCCAGATAGACCAAAAATATTCATCCCACACTATACCGCACACAATCACAAATCTCACACAAATCCCCTCCACTCGTAATTCATCCTGAAAGCCCAAGTACTCAAAATCCTGTCGCAATAACAACTACGCTCCGATCGACTCTAAATGGTTTTCCTACCTTTACCCTTATTGAAGTCGGCACGCCATTGTATGTAATGGGAGCCAAATAAGCATATTGCCTTTGGGCAAAAGAGGTTTTAACTCTAGGGATGGTGAACATTTCATTAGTTGCCATGCGTGTCATGTGTGTCTGCTGAGTCTGCATCTTCCCTTCCTCTCGGTATCAACTAACTGCTGGTGTAGCATTAAGATTCTGGTGTCGTGTGCTCACCTGTTTTAATCTGTACACTAAGTTCGCATGCCTGGATATAGATTCCCAAAAAAATATTCTCTTTGGAGAGCTGACAAAAGGCAGAAGAAAGTACGGTGGGAAACGCAAGATATATAAGGATGAACTGCATGAGATGTTTAAATACATTTTACTTGAGAAATTTTAGCATTGTCCCTGTGACAGTTCACAAATTTGCCCCAATACAACCTTGTAATGTCATTCAGTAATTTTAATTATTTTATCAACTTTAATATAAGCCTCGATTCTAATAAATAGCAAGTTATTTAGGTAAATACATTACATAAAACTAACAATAATTAATTAATACATCTTGTTACAAATTAGCAAAAATGTGGCAGTTTGTTAAAATCAAATAATATTTGGCGACGTTTGTCAAAAGTCACTACGTTAGTCGGCACTGGCTAGGGATGGGGTATTCGATAATTGAATTTTCGATTTTTTTATACCTAAAATTAAATGTTCGTAATTAGTATTAATTCATAGTGGATCTTGGCCTATTTAAAGATAGATACAAATCATACAATACACTAGAAAGTACTGACTTTGAAAAACCCCAGCAGCGTTGAGCATTATACTTGAGAAAATGTAGGATGGTCCCTGTGACATTTGAAATGTCATGTCTCAAAGATATGGCGTAAAATCGTTTTTTTTTACAAATCGAATCGTTTTTTTATAAATCGAAAAATATTTTTCTCTAAACTGACGTTTTAATTCCTAATTTTCATTATACTGACTTTATAATGTACTGTATGGGTTGTATCTATCTTTAAATATGCCAAGATCCACTATGAATTAATACTACAATAATTACGAACATTTAATTTTAGGTATAAAAAAAATCGAAAATCCAATTATCGTATCCCTAGCCAATGCAGACTAAACAATGTTTTTTTACGTGCGCTATATAACGACACCACTTTCTTAGGAAACCAAAGCTTAACGTAGTGACTTTTGACAAACGTCACCAAATATTATTTTATTTTAACAAACTGCCACATTTTTGCTAATTTGTAACTAGATATATTAATTTGTCATTATTGTTAGTTTTATGTAATGTATTTACCTAAATAACTTGCTATTTATTAGAATTGAGGCTTATACTCGTATTAAAGTTGATAAAATAATTAAAATTACTGAACGTCGTTACAAGTTTGTATTGGGGCAAATTTGTGAACTGTCACAGGGACCATGCTACATTTTCTCTAGTATAAAGCACTACTTGACAGCTACTCTTAGAAGAAAGTTACCCTACTTATAGTCCTTTACATGTTGGTTTGATGAAAAAATATTGGAGTCACCGTTAGTCTCAAAATATATCATTTTGAATTGTTCATTAAACCATTTCATATAATTGATAATCATAATTGGTTTGAATAAACTGGCAGATACTCACCCATATAGATTTGCCAGGTGTTGACAGCGAAGGCATACACAAAGCTGGATAGGATCTTACTCATGCAGGAGAGAATGCCAATGATGGCGTCATCCAGCTTCATCAGATGACTGAACACTCCCACTGAGAAAAGGGTTCCTGAAATCAAAGGAAAAGAATGTGATTGTATTTATCATTTGGCATGTATGTTTGGAGATATTCAGTGATAGTTTTGCTAATAGTCTATCTGTAGTGAGTGCTGTGACATTGAACCTGTTTAAAAACCATCTAGAAAAGTTCCTGCAAACAAAACCCAGAATTACTGTTATATATTTCCCGGGGTTCCTATATCCAAATATTTAATATCGAAATATCTCAAGATTATTAATGTAAGTATGAGGAAGCTCACCGAGAACCAACTGCAGGGGCTATACCTCTATCTAAAATAAGTGACCATTTATTAGCCCAAATAAGTGATATTCATATGTATAGTTTAGAGCAGGGGTTTCCAAATTACGGGCCAACACTGGCCCGCGAGCACCACCAATCCGGCCCACGGTAGCGGGACGGATATGCCCGGTATCCGGCCCGTCATAGTTTATTTTGATTACATTGTAAAATTTACAATGCAAGTAAATCATACAAAATAATAATCAGATGTTTTTATTTAATGACTATAGTCACAAAACACAGTAGTCGCACTATATTTCGCTTTTCGCGCATCAGCTATCTCCGCCACAATTAAATGTCCTTGACACTTGCCCGTAAGTACCAACCGAAATTGCGAACGGAGCGGAGTCCACCCTCGCACCCTGCGCCATAGATCTCACTTGCCGGTTAGTCCCAATACGAAAATTTCCACGTAATCCAAAACTGCAGTATGTTGGTATGATGAGCTAGCTAGGTCTTGACCCTTGGGACTTAGTGGAGGAGTCAGTGTGGCCCTTAGGCTAAAAAGTTTGGAAACCCCTGGTCTAGAGTGTTCTTTTCATATAAATTATAACATATTTTTGATTTGTATCTAATAATACATAACAATTTATATAGCTCCGTTTAGAGAGCAAACTCTTCTCAAAGTCGCATTTAAAAAAATATATATTAAAGGTGAAATTAAAAAAATAAACAAGTGATCATGTCAAAATTGAATCGGTGACATATTGTTTTTTTTATTTATAAACGTGTATTTGTTTGCTTATAAAAAATAGTATGTATTTTTAAAATTTATTTTACCATTGAGTATGTTATTATGTCTCAATATTGCGGAAATATGTCGGCAAAACTTTACTTGACTTACATAATAAAAAAATAAAAATTTACAATAAGAAAAAAGAATGCCGTGATGTTCCCAGCCGCTGGAAAGTGTCACGCAAATTTAAATGGTATTTTTAGTGATCATGTAATTCGATATTAATTTGTAAAATTTGGGTCCCTGAATTTCGAATTAGCGGACTTTTACTACTATATGTTCAAACTGGACACGATCAAAATCTGTTAAGATAACAATACTTAAGTACCAACTTTAATGTATGGGAGGGAAACATGGATGTAGAAAAGAACTTAATAGATGCGAATAAACGCTGTAGAAATAAGCGCTCTGAGAAGAATATATAGACGTTCAATGTATGATAGAATACGGAATGAAGTGATTAGGGATGAGTGTGAACTTAAAACTTTGTGTTGAGTGAAATGTAGTAGATCACTCTGAGATGGATTGGGCACGTGAAACGAATGAATGACGAAAGACTAACAAAACAAATATGCGAGTGGAGAACGTGTTACAATTTATACTTTTAACGTCAACATTTCATTGGTTGATCGCGTAAAAAGGATGTTGCAACATGTAAATAAATATTAGCGCGTGTTCTACAAAAAATATGCATATTGTTTGGAAAATTGTTTGCAATTTTTGGATCGTGTTTAGCGATACGATGGATTATTCCTCGTGAACGAATATGATTTTCCGCCTCGTTGTAAATGAAAGACACTTGTTTGTTTATAGATTTATAATGTGCAACCTGTAGCACTCCAGCAAAGCAAAATATTTTGAACACATTAAACCAAATGTTTCGATGGCAAAGAGATCAAAGATCCGAGATGATCGGCAGATTTTAATTAACTATAGCCTTTAGTTTGGCAGAGTTTTATACAGCGCTATTTTTGTGTTACTTAGTAACGTTATAAGAATTTATGATACGCAGCATATAAACTACAGAAAAACATGAAAAGTTTAAGAGTTAAATAATTCCGAAAGGGAATCCGTCAGGAGTCGAACCTGGGCCGCCCGTTAGATCACTCCACCGACGACGTGTCTAGTAGCCCAACAGTAATGTTTTCCTTTGCACACCCAGGCTGTATTACTGTTTATGGTGACCCTATTGATATGTACGGTGGAGTAAAATTAACTCGCTTATTAGAAAGGGTTGTAATTTTGTAAATATTAACATGAAAATTTAAAAGGAAATCAGTTGAACAGGTAATAAAATTGCGTGAAATTAATTGCGAATAGATACACACCACAATAGCGTGCAGAAATTTCGACTATGTTTGTTAAAAAAAGTCAGTTGTGCTAAATCAACGAGAGTATCAAAGAACATCGTAGTTAATCAGTGTCTGATAAGAAAACAATTCATGGTTTAGCAAATCAATTTGAACAGTATGGAAAGACTTCAGAATTTCGCCGTTCAGGTCTGCGGACTGTTGTTGGTGTTGCGGAGTTTCCAGAAATATCAACAAGAAAACGTCCTCAACAATTATACATTTCTTCACACTCTCTTCGACAAATTTAGTCTTAACGGCACTGAATACTTCGCAGAGTCCCAGCTATCGTGTTGCCTTAAAACTTAGTTTAGAAAATTTAAATATCAATGTATGCGATATTCGATAAAAGGAAACTCTTCGTATTTAATGTCTCACTTAGCTACAATTAAAACATTCCAAAAATTTATTAAAATTAAGTGCTGAAAATATTTTTATGAATATCTTTTTTTTGTATTGAGTTTACTTTCTAAACCAGGCTATATATATATTTTATTATAATCAACCAGGAGCTCGCTGTATTTCCTGTAAGGACTTCAAACCTCTTCTAACGCTTTATGAAGAAATTCACAAACCTATTCAAAACTATGTGGTATAGCCATGTTTATAATGTCGCAAATTGAAGAACAGAGTCTGGAAAATATGTGGTTTTAATAGGATGGCGCAACACCACATAGGTACAGCAAGAGAAACAATACGGATTTTGAAAGATGCTTTTCCAGATCGATAAATTTCTCATTTTGGTGATTTGCATTGATCTGCAAGATCTCCTGATTTATAACAGTTTCATATTTATTTTTATGAGATTATTGAAAGAAAATGTAAACGTTAATAAACCACAAACTCTCGCGCTATTAATGTTCAAAATATCATTAGACCTTATTTTTTGAAAATTAAAATTAACAAACAACAGCTGTTACTGGTGAAAATTGTCAATAAATGCTTTAAGTATTTTTAATGTCGCAAATGGAAGAATTGAGTCTGGACAATATGTGGTTTCAATAGGACAACGTAACACCGCAAATATACCAAATCAGCGAGTTAATTTTGCCACAACCTGTATCATTACCGTAACTTTGCATACACACAATTAGTTTCTAATTACCAGAGCCGAGACAAGGGTGGGACAACCGGGGCACTGGCCTCAAGAGCATTATCTGGAGAGCGCTAAAATAGACAGACAAAAAAACGAAAATAGCATAACATCAATGATCACCTTATTATTTGCGTTCCTATAGATAGCTAATCCTCCGGCTCTGACGTTTGAACGTTTAAATTGTACAACAAAATTGAAGTTGGGAACGTCCAGCCTTTCCTCATTATGTAACCAGGTTTCTGATAACAGTAAGAAGTTGGAACGTTTCATGACTGCATTACCCATGTCCATAAAATGAACTCGCAGACTTTGACAATTAAATTAACAAAACGATATTCCTTTTCTGCTCGTCATAAAATCGATTAAAACTTTGTCCAGTGTCTGTAATTGATTGAGTCGCGCTGCGCATGCGCGGGGAACCGTTTCACTTTTCGTGACGTTGAGACCAATTTGCCCTACCGTGCCTATAGAAGTTTCACTTCAATAAATATATAAAAAAGGATTCAATAAAAATTGTTTCCAGTTTAGAACAATTAAGCTGAAAATACTTTCAACTTCCAACAATTCATCACATTTAAGTATAATGGCAAAAAACATGTTCAATATCTGAAGTAACATGTCAAAAAGTTAGGTTAAATTCAAATAGTTATTAAATATACTGTGAGATCAAATAAAGCTGCATCATTTTCTTGTATTACTCTCAATATATGTGAGATAGTAAAGAAGTATCCTTAAATGTGTCTTATGTTAATACACCATCATTGATGATATTATCTACAGATTTTGTAATTTATTTTTAACAAACACTGTTTATTCCACTTTTTTGTGACGGTGTAACCCTACCGGTTTCAAGGATTTCACCTCATCTTCAGGGGAGCGCAAACAAGACTAAATGCTGTTCGAACTGGTACCGATATAGACGCTTCAACGGTTGGAGGCTGGGGGGTGAGGAAGGCTAGGGATAATTTCGGCCAAGAGCGGGGAGATTTTGGGGAAATAACCAAAAATATTCCAAGTCACATAAAGCCATCTTTTTACACTAACTTTAATCTCCGGAAACTCTTATTTAATGGGATGAACTTTTATGTGCTGACTGTGATAATTTCTATATAGGAAAGACAGGAAGATCTTTTGAAAAGAGATTTCGTGAACACAAATCCGCCTTAACAAATCCTCTAATTTATTCTGAAATGGCTAATCATTGTCACCGTGAGAATCATACTTTTTCTATCGATGATGCCAAATTCTTACATATTAATGGCAACGGAAATAAATTGGACAGATTAGAGGCCCTAGAAATTTCTAAGTCAGTATACCGATCGGAACATCTGTTGAACAGTTATTTCCCCAAAATCTCCCCGCTCTTGGTCGAAATTATCCCTAGCCATCCTCACCCCCCAGCCTCCAACCGTTGAAGCGTCTATATCGGTACCAGTTCGAACAGCATTTAGTCTTGTTTGCGCTCCCCTGAAGATGAGGTGAACGCCTTGAAACCGGTAGGGTTATACCGTCACAAAAAAGTGAAATAAACAGTTTTTGTTAAAAATAAATTACAATCTCTTTAAACCTCCACAACGTTATCTTTAAACCTCCACAACCTTTAAACCTCAACAACATATCTACAGATTATTTGAAAGAGCATCGTTTTTTGGTATTTATATGGACAATGGAAATATATACTATATTATATATGGACAATGTTTCAATTTTTATGTATAAAAATGGTTGTCATTGATGATATTATCTTAGGATTATTTAAAAGCGCATAGTTTTTAGGTATATATGAAGGATGCTGGTAAAAATATGTAAAAATGAGAGATTTGAGCAAAATTTCTCTAAAAATACTTCCAAATAACCATAATTCATCACTTTTTAGTAGAACTGCATTAAAATATATTGAATATCGGTTTTAATGTGTTCAAAATATAGATTATTAACACATTGTTGATAAATATAGTATACTGTTAGCTTATATAAAGATGCATCGTTTTTTTGTGTATTACACCCAATACTGAATCCAGACAAAAAATATTTTCAGATATTATGGCTATTATCTCTATTGATATGTCAATAATAGTGGGTTCAAGTTCCAGTATTAGCTGGGACAACCAAGGTCTGAGTGAATGTGATGGAATACAAGTAGCCTGAACGAGTGGACTTGTTTTTGCTAAATGTTTAGTGTAAGAATTGTTATCTAGTTATAAGTAGTATGTAGGTGTTAATTATTTCTAAGATCTCATATATTAAGATTGAATAAATAAAATAAAATGATATGTAGGAAAATAAGATTAAGTAAGTTCATAAATTATAACATATAATTAAGATTAGTTAAGTCATAAATTTGTATATAGGTATAGCCTTGACAAATGTTTGTACAATAATTTACTTTGTTTAATAAAAAAAAAAAATCCGAGTTGGAGCATTTTTTAAGAGAGTTTACTTCTCTAAACGGTGCTATGTAAATTGTTCTTTTGTTATTATTTTTCTGACACAAATTCATTTACATAACAGATGTATCTTAAATTGTTGTTTTTTGGAAGATATTAATACGTTAGTCATTTATTTAATCGTAACTGTTATGTAAGTTAAATAAATGTTAGTAGAAATGTATTATGCATATTTGATTTCAAACCAAATCAATTACTTAGGGTGTGTGGGGGTGTTAGTTTTTATCAGTTTTTAGTGGTAGTTTTTATTGTTATTTCGTCCCAACTTATCTGGCAAGTGTCAAATAATTTTACATGTGTCTTGTTTTCTTAGTTATATAAGCCGTAGTTTAAACGGGAAATATATAATTCGGATAGTTTTAGAGAGTCTAGTGTCTGGCCTTTCCGCGTAAGTAAAATGGAGGCCAGCTCCCCCTTCTAATATGTTAGTAAGCGGACTGGAGACTTGCCCAATATTTCGGGGTAAGATGACGAATTTTTTTTCGGGAAAGATGCCGGTAGTTTCCCCTTGAGATAAGATGCCTGGTTGTTGTCTTCGTTGTTTTAAGTTACTTCTGGGAATAAATTAGATCGTTTTTTTTTTCAGAAATGCCTAGTTAAATATATTTTTAATTTATACACAAAAGTATCAATTTTAACAAGAGTATGATGAATAACAAATAAAACCAACTGATGAATAACAAATAAAATAAACAAAAACTACGGCATCTTCCCCCAATCTACCCTATAGATGATTTGGTCGTCATGGAAGATCGAAAAATAAAGTTTTAAATGTTTCATATTTTGATTTTCATTAATTGATTTATACACATACAATATAATGGGGTAAAGCAAGAGCTTCCAAAAAAATTTCGGCCGCAGACCCCTTTACCAAATACTTTTAAAATCGTCGACCCCCTAGTCGTCTTTCGTCCCCCTAGTCATTTACTTTACTCACTCAAATTAATAAGTTTGTACAGTACTCGATATTAAAAATTTCTCTAGATATCAAACTTTTCATTTTAATCACTTGTAATTAAGGATTGAAAAATATAAAAGGACTACATATTATGGCATTATCTTGCGCAACATTTAATATTAAAATCTGCGCTGGCGAAAATTAAAGCAAAAAAAATACGAGCAGTTTTTAAAATTTTTGACATTTATGAAATAAATATGTGAATTCAAAATAAGTACAAATATTCTTAATTAGGTACCTATTGGAATCATAGATATTTTGAAGTAACAAACAAATAGCAGTAGTAACGGGTCTGTTTTTGATGTCGTCGAGCCCCAATTTTTTTTATTGAAACTATCGACCTCTAGAAAAATTAAATCGACCCAAGGGGGTCGATATCGACCACTTTGGGAACTCTTGGGGTAAAGTGACCCATGTTCCCAATTTAATTTTTTTACGACAGCTATTTTAAAATAAGGGGAAAATATTACAGCCGTTTTATCCGTTCCCGAAAGTGTTTAGGAAAAGATGTCATCTTATTGTGGGGGTGGGTTTTCGAATGGGTGTAATCACTTGTAATTAAGGATTGAAAAATATAAAAGGACTGCGGATTATGGCATTATCTTGTGCAACATTTAATATTGAAATCTGCGCTGCCGAAAATTAAAGCAAAAAAACCGAGCAGAGTTTTTAAAATTTTTGACATTTATGAAATAAATATGTGAATTCAAAATAAGTACAAATATTCTTAATTAGGTACCTATTGGAATCATAGATATTTTGAAGTAACAAACAAATAGCAGTAGTACTATAAGGGGGTTTATTTTTGCTGTCGTTGACCCCCAATTTTTTTATTGAAACTATCAACCCCTAGAAAAATCAAATCGACCCAAGGAGGTCGATATCGACCACTTTGGGAACTCTTGGGGTAAAGGCACCCATGTTCCCAATTGATTTTTTAAAGACAGCTATTTTAAAATAAGGGGAAAATATTACAGCCGTTTTATCCGTTCCCGAAAGTGTTTATGAAAGGATGTCATCTTATTGTGGGGGTGGGTTTTCGAATGGGTGCTCCAGGCACTGTAATACTTCGTCTCGGCTCTGCTAATTACACCAGAGCAAGCGCTCCTAAATAATTTTTCAGTATTCTCGATCCATTTGTATTGATTGTAATTGCTTTTATCCGCATTCACTTTGCTCCACTACATATGTCTGCATGTTGTATTTATTATTTTTCTCTCTATTACGTTCGTCACAGTAATAAATGTGACCTTCCATATGTATCTATTTATGTTATTTTTTATCACCATATCAAATTTGACGTTGTTATAAAATTATATTATATTTTAACCTATCTCTGCCATAAATTATCACGGCGTCTGTTGTTGCGAATTCAATTTGGAAAAAAAATATTTATCTTTTGACAGATTATGTGTTGGTAGAAGCCCAGTCCAGCGAAACACTTTAACACTTTAATTTCATCGATTAAGAATTTATTACATCCATGGAAATTCTGATGTGATTGCATCTATTAAACTGGAAGACTTGGTAGCCCGTTGACGGTTTTAATAGTTCTCTGTTGACCTAATAGTTTCCTATATAGCTAAAATGTTTTTTTAACTATTTATTTATTATTTATTTATTTAACACTTTTCTTGCAAATACAATCTGGTGGGCTTATTGCTAGGCGGTAATCTCTTCCAGCCAACCAGACAAAAGTAAATGAAGCAAGTTACGTGGTCGCATAAATCATTCAAATGACTATCCATCCCCACGAAATCCATAAACACGTTCGTGAGCATATGCCCACGAACCCCATAAAGACAGACAACCACCCGAACATTATTTTTCATATAAAGTGAGATATCATCAATCAAAAGGAAAGGAAGGGATGGTGGAGAGGAAAGGAAAAGAAAAATCAGGAATGAAACACGTTATTTTACTGACTAGAAATTAAGAGTTTTTTCAGTCGCTTCTTAAAGCATCTTAAAGGACGGAGCGAGTCTTATATTGGTTTATAACTGATTCAGTTAAGGACGACGTAAAAAAAGAGGAGTAGTGAACTGGAAAGGTCAATAATAGACAATCTCTGTTTGAGCGTAGCGCTAATCCATGATTGGAAAGACGCTGACAAATTTCAAAGTTAAGATAAAATCAACAAAGTTAATTCTCGATGATTAATACATGATGCTATAGCCAATTAACTAAGTATACAATTTATAATATAACCGTTTCAATGTGTAAACTTGCCAATAATTATTATTAACTACACATTAAACCATACATTTTCTATCGATGATGCCAAATTCTTACATATCAGTAGAAACGGAAATGCTTTGGACAGACTAGAGGCCCTTGAAATTTCTAAGTCAGTGCATCGGGGTAAACATCTGTCAAACATATATATTCCAAGAATCTCGCCACTGCTCGCTAAAGTTGTCTCCTCCCTCCCTCCACCCACAGTCCCCAACCCGAATGTTTACCGTTAGAAGCGTGTATCTCGGTACCAGTTCGAACAGAATTTAGTCTTGTTTTTTGTGCTCCCCTGATGATGAGGTGAACGCTGTGAAACCGGTAGGGTTATACCGTTACAAAAAATGGAATAAACAGTGTTTGATAAAAACAAAATACAACAGTTTAGTTCCTTGTATTGGTGTGTTCTTTTATCATATATATTCTTCTTCACGGCGACCCATTGCCTGTCGGAGGCTGACAACCAACACAACAAACAGTCAAACGCTTAACTTGTCTGCTGTTATTTCCGGCTTTATAATAAAGTAATCATTAACCAATTCAAGTAAAACTTTTTTAGAGATCTTTATTATGTACTGTTTCGCTCACCATTCATTTTATTTAAATTTCCGTGTAATTAAAAACGCATTCAATCCACTCGAATCTAATCCTTATCAAAAGCCTCTCTCAAATACTTGTAGAAATCTTTTCCGCAATAGACTAATCATTTATCCACATTTTTTCTTGAAGTTTCTTTCCAAGAGTAACCCTGAAGTGGATTCGAATCCTATTTATGAAACTAACTATATACTCATTATCAATAATATGACCTAGACACTAAATGATAGTTTGCCATTTTTTTTTTCGCTACCTGTTTCGCTTTCTATCACGAAGTGGTGTAATTATAGATATGTACTATACATATATAGCTGAATTTTGCTTAAACGTAATTTATATTATTATCATTTTTTTATTAATTTGGTTAAATCAGGAACTTAATTGGACGTGTTTCATAAGTATAGTATTTAAAAGTAAACCAATAATAAAATTCTTCGTGATAATTAGAAATATACATAAACAATCGGCGAAACAGAAAGAAAACACAAATAAAATTAATTAAAGTTATTTATAGCATGTGACACATTGGGTGAGGAAGTAGGGTAGGAGGGAAAGCAAAGAGGAATACAATAGATATCTAATGTATCCTTATTTAATGGCCGCAGTCACTACCTCAGCTATAATGACCTCCTCAGAGAAGTAAGGTCTCAGGTAGATAAAGCTGCAGTTGTGGCGGGCTGCCTGAGAGATGTCATATGGAGGAATAAAGATATGAGAACGGATAGCAAGGTACGCATTTATAAGACCTTTGTGCGACCTATCCTCACATATCGCATCGAAGCGAGGGCGGACACTGTCAGGACAAAAAGTATGCTAAGGACAACGGAAATGAGAACTCTACGTGCTACTGCTGGGAAGACTTTGCGTGATCGTGTAAGGAACACCACAATCCGAAAGGTCTGTGAGGTCCAAGATGTGGTCAGATGGGGACGACAGCGTCGACGATACTGGTACCAATATGTACAGAGAATGAATTCCACAAGAATTCCATACATAGCTTTGCATGGGGTGCCCGACGGACGGCGTCCACCAGGGAGACCCCCGAAACGATGGACAATCCTGCAGTAACAGACTCTTGAGTCTATAGAAAGTTTAAGAAGAAGAAGAAGTCACTATCTTTCTATCCTTAAACTCAACTTATATATATTTATTTTGTAATATTTTTAATCTGTCAATAAAAGTGGGTTCCAACCCCGAGTTATATAAATTGTTATTTTATTATATTTTTCTTTCTTCTTCTTCAGTTTTAATCCTGGGGATTGGTTAGCAGCAAAGCCCTACATCTCCTCCTCCACTCCGCTCGGTTTTCAGCGATCCTCTTGAGCCCTGTATAGGAGGTGCAGTCCATATTGTGGCATATTTGCTCCAGATACTCCCGGTGAGGACGCCCTCTGCCAATCGATCCTTCAATCATTCCCTCCAGTATATTGTGCAGGAGATTTTCATGTCGCAGCATATGACTCATCCATTCTGCACGCCTTTCCGATATGGTGTTTGACAGGTGCCTGGTTTCTTCGATCCTGCTGAGAACCTCGTAATTTGTAATGCGGTCTCTCCAGGACATCCTTAGGATTCGTCTATAGGTCCACATCTCGAAGGCCTCCAATCTTTTTCGATCTCTTTCGCCTATGCACCATGTCACGCAACTATACATTTTTTTTTCTTTATATACTTTAAATCAGCCAAATGATTGGAGTCGGAATGAGGGCTGAGAGATAATATGAAAATAATACGTGAATTATAAAAAATAATAAGAAAATATATAAATTAGTACACTGATAATTTAGATTGGATCGAAATAAATCTCAGAATTCTATGTTTGTCTTATATTCTCTTTGTCTATCTAAAAATCTTTAGATTGTTATAAAAACAAATATTTCTGTTATACTTTATATCAATCTGTTTGTTTCGTATAAGAAAATTATTTTTGTCTTTTTTTTGTTGCATTTATCATACCCACAATAGATATATCCGATATTTTTTTCTTCAAAAATATCTTTATCTTTAAATACAAAATCAATCTTAGTTACTCGTATCACATAAAAATATCACTCAAAACAATTAAAACAAATGAATTTTCTTGTTTTTTTTTTCAAAAACAATTCACAAATTTAAAAAAAAATATAGTTAGCCTACACGTCATTTTTTAATGTTTGACAGTAAATTAATTTGTTATTCCATTAATTACATTAATTCTCGCTATATGTTATGTGTTTCTATCTTCAATCCCAAAGTTCTATTCCAGCGGAATGATTCCAGTTTGTTAAGAAAGTACTACCTAGGTCAAACTGGTGTCATGTTACATCGGAAGTATGTAAGATATGTGTGTTTAACTTTTCCCTTTCTGTACTAAAAACGTTCGAGCGTTCCGGTGCTGTGTATTCAATACACATGTAAAAATGAGTGATTTAAAATAAGAATATTCATTGCTAATCGCTTAAATTATTTAAATTTGAAGTCAAAAGTGATAATAATTGAAATTTAATTGCTGAAAACATGAAAAAACCATCGGCCGACGTTCATAAAACGTGCGAAAAGACCACTTCACATGAAAGCCCGTAAACTACTGACGGGGCGGAAAAATTAACACTGTGTATGTTATACCTTGAAGGAAGAAACTAAACGATTCTATTTCTTGCGTTCCCATATACCGAAGGAGAGTGAGACGTGAATAGCGTCGCTTCATCACCCATAGCAGTTTCTTAGAAGGAATATACCTACGTCACACACTGGCATACGTTTGATTGTATTGGTGAATTTATTCCCGATTTTCACAAAATATCTCTGATGTGGCCGATAAGTGCTAATTATTATTAATATTATTTATTTCATTCAATGCGTAAATGTATTACGGAGGAACACCTAAAATCTGAACTCAGTATTTATTATATTTATAGAGATACTCGTATTCAAGTTTTTAGAAGCAATGTGTACTAGTTACACATCAATACTTTCACAAACTCATTCTCTTGCATATATTATAAACTGCTTTCATGTACTTATAAAATGTATTTTCATACGTTCTTTCATAAGATATTTTTATACGTTCTTTCATAAGATATTTTCATACATTCTTTCATGAGATATTTTCATACATTCTTTCATTAGATATTTTCATACATTCTTTCATGAGATATTTTCATACATTCTTTCATAAGATATTTTCTAAGTTAACTCAATGTGTTATAAACACGTAATTGCTTCATCCCATCTTCATGACCTAGTTCCATAGTTGCGAAGCTTTGTTGTGAGCATTTCCATATTTTTCACTAACGCCTTTAATGTTTTGTCTTGTTGTGTGTAAACCTTTAGTTTTATACGGCACGTTTTCTGTTGCAGTTTACAGTTAATTTCCTATATTTTTTTGTATTTTTTAGCATGTTCAGTGAATTGTATTCCTTAAGATGCGAGGTCATCATTGCTGCTTTCACCTAAGTGAGACTCATACCACTGATTGTCACTTATGCAATTTCCTGGTAGGAGTATTTGATTCTTAATCTGCTTGGGAACAATAAAGTAATGGCTAGGGCGTTTCTGACTTCTTATGTGCTTGGTGAACTCCATATGGAGCCTATCGTTCCGAACGAGCAGGCTTCACTATAATGTAGTATTTTTGGGCATTGTGTGCTATGCAGCCAGGTAATGGACCTACATAAGTTGGCTCTCAGTTGTCAAAAGGGTGCTGATCGGCGGTCAAAGGTGGGCCATGTTGGCTATCGCTAAGGCCGAGGCCACACCAAAATGCTTCGTTAGGTGCTAAGCTAGATTTTACGTGACTCGTATACTAGGTGACTTCATGCATGGCCACACCAAAAGGCTACGCACAAATTCATTTGGGAGCGGTTGAGTCAACACACGATGTCACTCTCAAAACTAACCAATTTCATTATAACATAACTTATCCTCTTTATTTACTTTCTGTGCAACTTCATTCCAAAGTGATTTTATTACAGGTACATTTTTGTATAATTTGCTCGATGGGTTCCACAAATGCTGCCTTTTATACACAGCTGTCATTAAAACTTCCGCCATCTTGTAAATTAACCAACACGTTTGTTCGGTAGGAGATTCACTCGATGACTAATCGTCGTGCAACGTGGCGTGAAGCGTGCAGTGTGGCCACTGCTATAGTATAGTATGCTGTACATTGGTTAGTTAGGATATGTCGCCTAACTTGCAACATAGCTCTAAGCATCAAGCGAGGCTCCTACCTGTGTGGGCGAGGCCTAAGGATTATAGGATATGCTTGGCGGAAGATCTCTCTTTATAAGTATATTTACTGCGCGTCGAATTATTTTCCTTCTCTCGTGACGTCGGTCCTTAAGTCCGTCGTCACTGCTATTATTTTCACCCTCTAGTGTGTCGCTATTGGAGAAGGCGTCCTTTTCAGCAGTTTCTTCTTCGTCGTGACGTCGCGCTCATAAAACATAAAAAAATATTTTAATCTTCTAGTGTAGACCACGCTAGATGGGAACTTATTTTGTCCCTCACAGTAGCGTGGGTAGTGGTGTGATCGAACTGAACTGTCGTATATTATATTCTGCGGAGAATTTTTCTCCCAAAGCTATCAAGAACTATTTAATTTAGTTTTGTAAGTGTCCAGATCTCCGATGCGTAAGTTAGCACAGGTCTTTGCAGTATTTTGTAAGTTGGCTTTTTAATTCCTGAAGGGTAGGAGAAACATAAGTAAGGGGGTAAGATCAAAATACCATGTTTTATAACAATAACCCTGACGACAGAAGGAAACAATCCTGATAGATGCCTTCGAGATGTGATGTTGGATGCGGGTGCTTCGTATCCCATGGACCGCAAGGCGCACCAACGTCTCTATCATCAAATAATCGGAGATTACCGAAAGACTTTCGATAACATAAAGAAAATTAATCCAAGCGGCTTGTTGCAAGAAATAATTACGAAAGTCTGAATAAAATTGGCGATCACGGGGATAGTTACGAGAAGGCGTGCAAAAAGAAAGAAATAAGAAAAGAGAAAAGAGAAAATCCTTTTTAAATGTGGCCTTCGACATGACCCAGGACCAAAAGGGATGGAGACAGTAGGTGCGCTGAACTCGAAACATATCAGAGGACCATATCGCTTAGAATTGAGAACACAATGAAGAAAAAGAAGAACCCTGACTGTCCTTTTTTTCAGATAACATCAGAAATCTTCGCCGAGAAGAGAAGATAACAATCGTATAAATTAGACCACGGAGGTAGTAGAAATTTTAAGTATAAGTTATTATAAGAAAACGACGTAGAAACGTTCATTTAAATAAAATGTACTTCAAAAATACTTTTTATTATGATCTCTCTGTAGTTAATGGTAAACAGAGTAAAAAATAATTTGAGGTCGTTACATTGACCCAGCACACTTGAATGGTTTTGTATTTTGTCAGTTTTTTTTATGAACGACATTTTTTCTTTATGTTCACTACTTTATATGTAGGTTAATGTTAATGAAATAATACAATTTTCTCGGTGCACTGCGTGTACAAAAAATATTTGTAATCTCAATTAAATTGTTGCGATTAACCAGTCTAATTTTGGATGAATTAAATATTGTCAGTTTTTTTTAGTAATCTTGTTAATCGACGGTTTTCTATGACAGATGTTGATCGTCAACATTTTGAATATTTTTCATAACTCTGTTATGTTTCAATAACAGTAATATAAAACAGTACAACCTGCCATATGGCAATCTTTTCCAACCAACCAAAAATATGTTTGAGATACCTTAAATGAAAATCAGTCTGGAATTCTTTTTTGATCTTGATTCTTAGGCCTCGGCCACACAGGTAGGAGCTTCGCTTGGTGCTTAGAGCTACGTTGCGAGCTAGGTGACATATCCTAGCGAACCAACGCACTGCATACTATGGCAATAGCCACACTGCAAACTTCGCGCCACGCTACGTGACGATTAGTCACCTAGTGAGTCTCCTAGAGAACAGACGTGTTGGTTAATTTTATTGTGTCACCAAGTGATTTTACAAGATGGCGGAAGTTTTAATAACAGCTGTGTATAAAAGGGAGCCTTTGTGGAACCCATCGAGCAAATTATACAAAAATGTACCTGTAATAAAATCTCTTTGGAATAAAGTTGCACAGGAAGTAAATAAAGATAAGGTAAGTTGTATTGTTTGTTGACTCAACCGCTCCCAAATGTCAAATGAATTTGTGCGAAGCACATTGGTGTGGCCAAGCATGAAGTCACCTAGTATATTAGGGACGTAGCACCTAGCGAAGCACTTTGGTGTGGCCTTAGCCTTACGGGAATCGAACTTGCAGCCCCGGGCTGCAAAATAGGCATCTTACCAACAAGGTCATGGAGGTTGTCAATATTTTAGGATAACTATTCTTCAATATATTAGTATAAAGATTTATCATGACATTTTGACAAATGGACGTTTACCATATATGCACAAGACATCATATCGCAGGTTTAAAAACGTTTACTCATCAAGTTTTCCTGGGAGCTAAGAGTCTCACCCATCTGTTTTTTTTTATTTACACGTAACAAGTAAGATAGACTAATAACAAAACAATTTAAAGACAAACATTTCAATAATCATGTAAAAAAATATTTCTCGTTCCTCATCATGTTAAATTTCTATGCTTTGCTTTATAAATGTATACACGCTCTTGTAAATTTTTACATAACTGTGTATTCATAATTCCAATAATTTATCTTAACAAATAATTTGAAGTTTTACTTTAAATATATTATATTGCAACTACTGACATAACACGTATCTTCAGGACAAATAAACACACTGTCATTTAGTGATTCATGAATAAATTAAAATAAATCATTAGCTAACCATTTTCCCAAAAAAACTGGAAATCCAGTACATTTAGCATCAACAAACATGCATTGCATACGAATTACGTGTATGTTCGGAGTATTTCATAATTTTGTACAAGTCCAAATTGGCTCGAGTGTCATTGTTTATTCACATCTATTCCAAATGTTGCTATTCTAACGAGGTTAAGGACATTTTTGCGTATTTGTGTGGAATTATTATTGATATATAACAAACAAGCAGGGGCGGAACAATGGGTGGGGGATAGGGGCAACAGCTCCGAACATATCCCAGATTGGGGCGCACAACTTGAGATTCGTTGAAATCCGAAAGTTTCAAATTGAGAATCTGGAATAAACTTTACTTCTCCAGTAACTTCTCGATATAATCATTAATGTAACCTTATCTAAGCATGGAAATTTTGTTCCGAATATTCTCAATTCTTCCAGTTTCAGTAGCTTTAATTGAACGCAATTTTAGCATATTGAAATTAAGAATTACCTTAGATTAACAATGAAATAAGAACGGGCTTAGGTATTTTATCAATAGAATATTCAATCACCGAAATGATTGACTAAAATGAAATATTTGTGAATTTATGAAATAAAGTGATGTTATTTCGTACTATTAAATAGTAGAATTTAAAACAATGTTTAATCCATTTGTATTATTCATATTGCGAATATTGATGTATGAGAGTGAAACGTGAAAAAATACTGAGAGAAATACATGGAGTTACAATGTATGACAGATTAAAGAATGAAGTGATAAATGTGAACTTAAGGCTGGTGTGTTAAGTAAGATGAAGAAGAGCACGCTGATATTGTTTGGGCATGTTTAACGAATGAATGAAGAACGATTAACAAAACAGATATATAGTGCAAATGTGAGATGAAAACCAAATAAAGTATGCTTGGATCAAGTGAATGATATTCTGAAATCTGAAAAATCGTAGAAGTTGTATGAGAAGGTGAATGAATGTAGAAGAGGCTTAATACATGTGTTGAAATAGAAAAGTCGGACGTTCTGTCCTCTTTGCCTACCCTGACAGGGAAATTGCGTGATGGTATGTATATATGGATGTATCTATGTATTTATTATTTAAATATATATATACGAGTATATGTTGAGTTTAATATTTGAAAGTGCTCTATATATATATACGTTTTTTGTTACGTATGGGGCATTGCTCCGGGCGTTGAAACATCTAGTTACGCCCCTGCAAAGAAGTTTGATACGTGCAAAGCTTAACGATTTGTAAGGATAGAAAAAAATGTTAGTTTATAATTGATACATTTCAAGGTGATCGATTAGTGTTTCATTAACCATAACCGTTGATAAATGCTGAATAAACATAATTAATTTCACTTTTACAAGTGATGCATAGATAATTGATTATGCAGTCAGGTTTATATATTTTTTTGCATCTTACTTTTTTCCGCAATAAAATGTCATTAATATTTGTAAAGCAATAATTGGTTTACATTGTTAAAATAATACTGAAATAAGTAGATGTTTTTTTGTAAAATGACTGGTACATATTTTTCTGCTATTTGGGAGAGTTAAATGGGACATCGAACGGCGTGTAGCGATATGAAACAAAGTTAATGCGGCGCTAAAACATATATACTCGAATCAGGCGGTATCACAATCTGTTAATATGATAGTTTGCAATAGTATTTTGGTAGCAATTTGGATATATGGGAGTGAAACGTGGACGTAGAAAATACTGATAGGAGCCGAATAAATCCTGTAAAAATTCATGCATCGAGAGGAATATACGGAGTGGCAATGTATGACAGAATACGGAATGAAGTGATAAGGGATGAATGTGAACTTAAGGGTGACGTGTTAAGTAAGATGAAGAAGAGCGCTCTGAGATAGTTTGGACATATGCATGAAGAAAGACTAGAGGTGAAGGGTGTCTCGAGATAGGAACCTTTGGCGATCTGTCCTCTCTGCCAAGTCCGACAGGGAAATAACGTGATGGTATGTAACTAAATTTTAAAAAGCTTACAAGTGGAAGTAGCCCGAGTTGTTGACAACGGTAACCCTATAAATAGCATCATGTAACTATGGTGACGATGCAATAATTCTTGCTGAAATGTAGATATTGTAATTTGTTTTATCAAACACTGTACTTGATAAAATGTCGATGGATGAGTTACAAACTTTATGAAATGTAGATAACATAGATGAGTTTCACTTTATAAACTGTAGATATATGAGTTACTAAGATTAGTAAAAATAAATCCGAACTCAAAAAAAGATCCGAAAAAGTAAATTATCAATAGTATCAAGTTTAATAAGAGATGCATGGTCGCGCGGTAACGCATTGCACTTCCGTGCGGAAGGTCGTCGTCGGTTCGAACCCCGCGCTGTGCTACTCCCCTCGAACGACACAGGCACTTTTTCCGCCTAGTGTTCGAGGGTATAAGGATATCTATGACTTCGGTCATATATATTCTTTAAAAAAAAAAAAAAATGAAAACCCTATACCATGTCCAAATTTATTACCAACAGCAAAAAACCTGTACAACATGTCAATCAATATAAATATTTGGGAACATGGACCCCTCTCAGCAAAAAAACGATGTTTTTTTTTTTTATATTGCGTTGAATTTAGAATGCGTACGGTTCACTGCTGCATCTTCTCAATTCGTCTTTATGAAATGAAGGCGTGGACACTGAACTAGGAATCATCACGTAGGATCGAGGCTTTTGAGATGTGGATCTATAGATGGTTCTTGAAGATTTCCTGGACGAGACGTGCTACTAATTGGAAGTGCTTGTTCATATGAATATGAAGCGAGAATTGTTTAAAACTGTAAAGGTTAAGAAGTTACAGTATAGACAGTCAAATAATGAACACAAAGTACACTATAACACAATTAATAATCCAGGGATAAATAAATGGCAAACGATGTAGAGGCAGACGTCGCATCTTTTAGTTTACGAACTTGTGGAAATAGTTTGGATGCAGTTCTACTAAGTTCTTCCGGACTGCAGTTAACAAAATAAATGTTTCTAACATACGAGACGGCACCCCGAGTTTTTTTTTGACTTGGCGTAATAAACAAAAGAAAGTGAAATATAATCATGAAAAATACATTTTAATATCTTAGTCAGCGACCGTGGTCTAATGATTAAAAGTCACGTTAAGCAAGCAAGTGCTCCTGGCTTTATATCTTAGATTTTTTTTAGATTTTTTATGAACAGTATACACATATGATATAGGTACTTCACCTAAAACCGAATGTGTTACTGTCACATATCGAAACATCTAAGTCAATGTGAACATAGCCAATTTACATCTCAAATCCATTCTCTGGCACTACCATCGAGAGGAAGAGAAGATGCAGACTCAGCAGACACACATGACACGCATGGCAACTAATGAAATGTTCACCATCCCTAGAGTTAAAACCTCTTTTGCCCAAAGGAAATATGCTTATTTGGCTCCCATTACATACAATGGCGTGCCGACTTCAATAAAGGTAAAGGTAGGAAAACCATTTAGACAGTCGATCGGAGCGTGGTTGTTATTGCGACAGGATTTTGAGTACTTGGGCTTTCAGGATGAATGACGAGTGGAAGGGATTTATGTAAGCTCGTGAGTGTGGGTTTCTTCTTGTTGTTTTAATTTTGGTTGTTTTTGTATTTGTGTTTCTGTATATTTTTTTTTTTTGTTTTAATTTTGTTTTGATTTTGATTTTTATTCTTATGATTGTGTGCGGTATAGTGTGGGATGAATATTTTTGGTATTTCTGGAGTGATGATGTGTGAGGAGTTGAATTTCGCAAGATGTTTCCAGTTGTAGTTGAGTGTCACTGTCAGGTTGATGAGAGCGTGCAACGGGGTTTTATTTTTGTGTAATCAAAAATCGGAAAGAAGTATCGATTTATTTTTCTCATGCTAAATATCCTCAGTGAGATACAGGCAAAAGCCTAGTTTACTGGGGATACGAAAAATGAAAGGCAATAAACCCAGATCCATTAAAATTGTATGTCCAAATCAAATTATCTGTTGTTTTTCTCAAATTGTGTATATTTTTTGTCATGTGTAATAATACAAAAAAAAAAAAATGTTATTTCCCGGTCAACACATCCAAATAATTTATTTGGATGTGTTGAAATGTACTATTGATGGTGACTTTCGTGGCTTAGTTGGTAAGACGCTTATCTCCCGACAGAAGGGTTGCGGGTTTGACTTTCGTTGGAAGGCAGATTTTTTTAAAACGATTCCAATATAAACCACTTTAACATATTTGGTTGGAAGAGATTGCAACGTGGTAATAATTCTATCCGGCTGTACTATATAAAGGGTCTTTCAAATTGATCATTTTTTTTAATTCTTGAATAAAACACACAATTTGCTTTCATTTCAAAAAACTTTTTATTGGTCATTGAAGTATAGTGTATGACATTTAAACACAAAAAAACAATATCCGTCAAATGTCCACCTCTTGCAGCTCCACAGATGTCCACTATTTTGTCAAAATTTTCGATGACATTTTGGCATCATTGCGGTTCTAACTCGCCAATAACGCGAATAATTTCGTCCTTCAGCTCAGGAATTGATTGGGAGTCATTCTTATAGACCTGGCTTTCCACGTAATCCCAGAGAAAATTGTCCAACTGTGTCAGATCACATGATTTTGGTGGCCAATTAACATCACCATTTCCGAAGATTACAATACATAAAATAATTTAACAATTTGAAGGCGTTGTTGTATTGTATACGACTTTGTTTTTTTAAATGTCATACATTACACTTCTCAAATGTCACAAGACCCAGGCAAGCTCGCGACGCCATCTGTGTTTTATCCAAGAATGAAAAACAACGCTTAATTTGGATGACCCTTTACAATAAGTACACTTTATAAATAAACAATTGTTAGTGTCCAAGGAATATTCAATTGTTTTTAACTACATCAATAATTTTATGACAAATGTATTTTGTATAAAAACAACCGTGTGTGTCACTTTTGAATTTATTATGTACACTTCTTTCAGACTTTGAATGGTTTTTTTATCTGTGAACCAGTTCCACTCAATGCAGCATCAATTTCTTTATGTTTACTCATATGATGACATATTATAATTAATAGTTACGGATTTGAATTTTCGACACAAAAAAGACATCTTCAAACAAACAATGTGGACTTTGCATCTTTTTTTTACTTTTCAAAAACAATTCAATGAGTGTTTATGAATTCTGTACTATACCAGCGCTACTCAAACTATGGTTTCCGGACCATTGCTAATTCGCGAATAGGGCTGCGTCGAGAAAAAAATCAAAAGGAATAATAATAATCCATGTAAAAGGTATAAATCTTACTATTTATATTGTAGTTTTTTTTGTGTTTGTATTTTTCTTACTAATTCAGCATAAAAATAAAAATTACTTGAACTCTGTTATTCGCATTACAATTTTTTTACATACATATTTACAACGCCATCTCGGTGCTGGCATACAGGACAGGGTGCCAGACTTTCCTTTCTCGATGCACACCCTTCGCCTCTTCTATATCCATACACTTTCTCATACAATTCCTACGATTTCTTAGACTTTGCACATTTCCTTCTTTCAAAATATAATTCACTTGATCCAATCATACTTTCCTTTAATTTTATCTACCATGTCTTCCACTCACGTTTACACCTTTAGCGAATGTCCTTGAAGGACGAGATGATGATAGTAGTTGTTGGTAAATAAATAAAATACGTCAATTAGCAATGCGGAAAGAGAGAGTGAATGAATCAATGAATAATAATTAATAATTTATAATGCTTTATTTATCGGTAAGTGGGTATTTATACATTTCAGAATGGGCGCGGGAGTGCGCCCGCAATATATTTTTATCTCGCTTCTGTGCGTGCAGAAATGGTCGATTGAAATATTGCAGACATCGCAAATAGTATTGTGGGTAGAGAATTTGTTTGCGAAAACGGCGAGACAGCGTGATGCATTCTCTTTCTACTGTGGAATGTATCGTAAATAGTATTTGTGGGTAAACAATTTCAATGTTTTGGTATGCGACCTTTGGACATATCCAAAGGTCGTTTCGTCGGTCGTTGACCGTGTGTGTTGACAATATTCAGCGACGACCGTGGTTCCTACACACCGTTTAATTATTTTCTCTTCCTTCATTCATTCGTTCCAGTTGTTTAAAACGTCTCAGAGAGCTCTTCTTCATCTTTCTCAACACATCAGTTCACATTCATCCCTTATCCCTTTATTCCGTATTCTATCATACATTGTATTACCCGTGTATGTATTCTTAATGCGCACGTTTCTGCAGTATTTATTCGACTTCTTTAAGTGTTTTTTCCACGTTCACGTTTCACTCCCACAAAAGTTGGTACTAAAATATTGTTGTGGACTATCATCCTAGCATATACTCTTCGATTCGAGTGTATATATTTTTGTACCCCATTAACACTTGCCACCCTGTGATGGACAGCGAGTGGCCAGGACTTATATTTTATTTGATCATTCGACGTTTTAACACATAATAAAATTATTTTAATAGCTAATTATACAAAATAACCTAGCAGATTTTGCATAATTTTAATTTCAAATATACATTTTTCACTGGACGCTTAGCGTCCAGCACCGTGGTTGGGGGAATTTTTGAGCACAGTAAGGCAAGTGTTAATTATACAAAAATAGTGTTACATAAAGGATTGAAATAAAAAAATATTTATGTAGTTTGTTTATAATTTGAGAAGCACTGTAGTACGCAGTTCTCTTTATACGAGTAGTTTCCAAATATTCTTGTTTTTTTTTTCAATGTCAAATGTTTTAAAGGGTATGTATCGTTTCCGGGTTTTTGAAAACCTTTTTTTTAGTATTTCATAAAAAATATTCGTTCACTAACAAAATGAAGAAGGCTGTACGTACTAAATAGGCTTCTTTCTTGTTTTTAATCATAATTAAACGTCCTTCATGTGTACACATATTTACAATAAGGATGTTTTGTATTATATAACATGTCTGACAGATGTTTGGAAAGAAGTAAAATATATTTTGTGCATTTGTAGAGTAAGAAAAAGCGTATTATTGTATAAGAAGGGAGACATTGAAGGGAGTATGGCGTATGATAAATTGAAAAGTAAATGATAAATTATTAATTGCAATTACCTCGCCGTATGGAGATTGTAGTGTACGAGTATGTATAAGAGGAAAATAACGCAATGAGGGGTTTAAAATTACGAAAGGCGTAAAGCAAGGATGCGTATTGTCACCTTGGCTGTTTAACGCATATACAGAGACGAACATAGACTTGTAAGAAATGTTAACATAAAGATTATACTTTCGTAAGAAATGTTTACATAAAGTGCAAGAAATATATACACAGTGTTTTTATTGGAAGAGATGTATAAATTTAGCGTTTTTATTGTTAGGAATATATACACCAAGTGTTTTTATTGTTAGAAATGTATACACCAAGTGTTTTTATTGTTAGAAATGTATTCACCGAGTGTTTTTATTGCAAGAAATGTATACATGAATTATTAAAAAATATTATTATAAAAAATATTCACACGCAAAGTGTTTTTGTTGTAAGAAATGTATACATAAAGTGCTTTTATTGCCAAAAATACCTAGCCTGGTGATAAGACAGTTGTCTGCCGATCCGGAGGTTGCGGGTTCGATTCCCGCTGGAACCCAGATTTTAAATAGGATTCCAGTCTGGTTAACACTTAGGGCCTATAAAAACATCTTTCTGATTGGTTGGAAGAGATTTCTACATGGCAATAAACTCGCCAGGTTAAAAAAATAAATGTACGAAATAAGTGTTTTTATTGGAAGAAATGTATATGCAAACTGTTTTCATTGAGAGGAAACGCGTATACGGGATGTTTTCATAGTAAGAAATGTGCACAAAATTATAAGAATCCTTAATAACATTGAAAATACTTACCGATGAGGTTGGTGATCATGCTGTATGTGGAGAATATGCTGAAGTCCACCTCGTTCCAGTTGAAACGGAATCGTGTAAACAGGTAGATCACGACCATTTCACCTGCAGATAAAGATAATACAATCAAGTCCATATATACACTTATTGCGAAGTATAATATATCTTTATTTATTTTAATCCGGAATTTATAACATATCTTTATTTATTTTAATCCGGAATTTATAATATATCTTTATTTATTTTAATCCGGAATTTATAATATATCTTTATTTATTTTAATCCGGAATATATAATATATCTTTATTTATTTTAATCCGGAATATATAATATATCTTTATTTATTTTAATACGGAATATATAATATATTTTTCTATATAATATTGTATATATAATATATCCGCCTTAAAAAATCCTCTAATTTATTCTGAAATAGCTAATCATTGTCACCGTGAAAACCATACTTTTTCTATCGATGATGCCAAATTCTTACATATCAGTAGTAACGGAAATAAATTGGACAGATTAGAGGCCCTAGAAATTTCTAAGTCAGTAACATCGATCCGAACATCTGTTGAACAGTTATATCCCAAAAATCTCTCCGCTCTTGGCCGAAATCGTCCCATGCTTCCCTCACCCCTCAGCCCCCATCCATTGAAGCGAGTATATCGGTACCAGTTCGAATAGAATTTAGTATTGTTTGTGCTCCCCTGAAGATGAGGTGAAAGCCTTGAAACCGGTAGGGTTATACCGTTACAAAAAAGTGGAATAAACAGTGTTTGATAAAAATAAATTACAATCTATCTTTATTTATTTTAATCCGGAACTTTAAAGTACGAGTATAAAAAGTTCAGAAATAAATACAAGAATTTATCAGAAAATTAAATATAACTTTCCATATAGTAAATAAACTGATAGGAGCCGAATAAATGCTGTAGAAATACGTGCACTGTGAAGAATAGATGGGACAATACATGACAGAATATGGAATGAAGTGATTAAAGATGAATGTAAACTTAAGACTGATGTGTTGAGTAAGAGCACTCTTGAGATGATTTGGGTATGTACGACGAATGAACGAAGAAATATTAATATCACAAACATACAGTGGAAGACGTGGTAAAGGAAGAAATGATTGGATTAAGTGAATGTTATTTTGAAAGAAGGAAATTTGGAAAATCAGAGAAATCGTTAGAGTTGTATGAGAATGTTTGAAGTAAATAAGGGATGAATGATAAGTGTCGTGATACGCTATGCCCTCTTTGTGTTCCCCGCCAGGGAGATGGCTTGATGATTTGTTTGTATGTGTATGATAAATATAAATATAAACGATGGGCAAAACAGAAAGAAAACTCACACAATATAAATAAAATCAACTCTAAGCATATGCACAGCATGTGATATATTGGGTGAGGAAGTTGGTTGGAAGGAAAATGTTTTAGGACTCTTATTCTTATGTGTTGTCCTTCCACGTTACCAGTAACCACAAACTTCTCCAAACTGTGTCTTGGCCACGAGCAATATGCCCAAAATAATCGGAGAACTCGTCGAAATCATATTGTCGACAATTTGTCGGTGTTGTCAGTACTGTCCATGATATTGGTAACATATTTCACCAGCATCACATTTCAAATGCACCTATTCTACGTATCTCGCTTGCTCTCAAAGTTCAAGTATCCGCGTCATAAATAAATATTGCGAAGACGAGAAACTTAACAACAAACTTCTCTAAACTATGTCTTTGGCCACGTGCAATATGCCCAAAATGAGAACTCGTCGAAATCATATTGTCGACAATTTGTCGGTGTTGTCAGTACTGTCCATGATATTGGTAACACATTTCACCAGCATCACATTTCAAATGCACCTATTCTACGTCTCTCGCTTGCTCTCAAAGTTCAAGTATCCGCGTCATAAATAAATATTGCGAAGACGAGAAACTTAACCACAAACTTCTCTAAACTATGTCTTTGGCCACGTGCAATATGCCCAAAATAATCTGAGAACTCGTCGAAGTCCACATTTCAAATGCACCTATTCTACGTCTCTCGCTTGGTCGAGAGTTTAAGTGTCCGCGTCATAAATAAATATTGCGAAGACGAGAGACTAAACGAGGTGCATTTTTGTCGTGATAGTGATAGTTATACTCTTCCATATCTTTCCAATTGGAAAATCGTATTTTTTTCATCACATTTCTTCTTTTCACCTCAATGTCGCATCGTTTATTATATTGGTAACACTGGAGCGTTAGTAAATAAAGTCAGTAACCGCTTCTAGACCATGATTTACATTATTGGGGGCAGTTTGTTGTTGTGGTCTATATTATCATTAACCTAGTTTTTGACCTATTGTTTGGAGCTTGACTCCACATTAGACTATGTAATATTTTGTATTGTATTATACTTTCGTTACAGTACAACCTGACGGGCTTATTGCCATGACCTCAGTGACCTTAAATAATGTACGACCTCCGATACCTGTCTCCCAACCCAGAGGTTGCAGGTTCGAATCCCGCTGAAACCAAGATTTAAAAAAAATGGATTCCAGTCTACTTTTATCTTAATGCTTCTTTAGCATCTTTCTGGTGGGTTGGAAAATATTGCCACATGGCAATAAACCTACTAGGTTATAATGTATACAACGAAAGTGTAATACAATATTATACAATCGAACCCGCAACTGGAAGACAGGGTGTCTTATCGACCAGGCAACCAACCAACTTAACCAAAAACTTTTAAAACCGTCGACCCCCTAGTAATTTACTTTACTTACTCAAATTAATACGTTTGTACAGTACTCGATATTAAATATTTCAGTAGATATCAAACTTTCCATTTTAATCACTTGTGATTAAGGATTGAAAAAGATAAAAGAACTACGGATTATGGCATTATCTTGTGCAACATTTAATATTGAACTCTGCACTGGCGAAAATTAAAGCAAAAAAATACCTACCTTTTCGTTCACAACGTGGTATGTAATGTGTTTTTATCAAAAAAGTGTTTTTTTTTTTATTATTGTATTTTACTTCTTAATTAAGTACCTATTGGAATCATAGATATTTTGAAGTAACAAACAAATAGCAGTAGTAAGGGGGTCTGTTTTTGCTGTCGTCAACCCCCAATTTTTTTTATTGAAACTATCGACCCCTAGAAAAATTAAATTGACCTCAGGGGGTCGATATCGACGACCACTTTGGGAACTCTTGCTTTTAATGATCGCTTCTCAATTATTATCAATTCCATGTCTAGCTCAGCCTTGGAAACAAAAAAATAACGGACGAAATTTTACCTCGATAACATCGTGTGTAACGGAAAGAGTTTTGACATATATATTATATCCAGTTGTCACAACCACTTGACGGGCGTATTGTGTTGTGAAAAGGAAAGTCAGTCGTGGACCGCAGGACATGAATATTCACACGAGTGACAAGCAGGCATTGTATCACACTGGTCACTTGTTTAGTTTGGATTGGACGTTTATGCGCTGCCAATTCTACGCCGACGTTTCTACGCAAGAAGGTTCTGCGCAGGAGCGGCTATTACACATACATTTGTACATGTACATACCATCACGCCATCTTCCAATCGAGGTAGACGGAAAGGAGAAAGCGCCAGACTTTCCTAATGCAACTCACATATTTCGCCTCTTCTACATTTGTACTGATAAAATATTTTGTATTTATGAAGTACATACTTCAATCAATTTTAAATTATTTATTGATTTATCTTTCTTCATAAATATCAGTTTTAATTACATGGAATATTATTTATGTTTTACATATCTACCATCATGCCATTCCCTTTTCGGGATAGGCAGAGAGGACAAAGCGCCAGTCTTTACTAGCACAACACACACCGTTCGCCTCTTCTACTTTTATACACTTTCGCTACAACTCCAATGATTTTTTTACATTTCCTTCTTTCAAAATATTTAACACTTGATTCAACCGTACCATCTACCGGTCTTCCTCTACCACGTCTACCACTCACATTATCACTGCATATTTGTTTATTAAGTCTTTCTTAATTAATTTATTCTATGTACCCAAACCATCTTAAGACTCTCTTTTAACTTTAAGGCTTTCTTACTTAATATATCAGTTTTATTCACATTCATCCCAAATCACTTCATTTCATATTCTGTCATACATTGTTACCCGATATTTACTTCTCACAGCACACATTTTTATTGTATGTATTCAGCCCTTTTCAATCTTTTTTACGTTCTCGTTTCAATTTCACAATTTATGAGATTTTCAGGGATACGAAAAACGAGTATTATACAAAGTTCCAGCTCAAAAACATTCTACTCAGATGTTCATTTGTTTGTTATTTCTACACAGGAATGTTCCATTTTCTTATTTATTAATAAATTATTCATTGTATCATATAGTTTGGACATGTTGCCCGTATAATAAATGATGCATTGTACCATATAGTTTGGACATGTTGCCCGTATAATAAATGATACTTTGTATCATATAGTTTGATCATGTTGCCCGTATAATAAATGATACATTGTACCATATAGTTTGAACATGTTGCCCGTATAATAAATGATACATTGTACCATATAGTTTAATCATGTTGCCCGTATAATAAATGATACATTGTACCATATAGTTTGGACATGTTGCCCGTATAATAAACGATACGTTGCACTATATAGTTTGGTCATATTGCCCGTATAATAAATTATACATTGTCCCATATAGTTTGAACATGTTGTCCGTATAATAAATGATACATTGTATCATGTAGTTTGGTCATGTTGCCCGTACAATAAATGATACATTGTACCATATAGTTTGGGCATGTTGCCCATATAATAAATGATATTGCTACTTGGCAGTAAGCTCATCAGGGTGTGCTGTATACAATGAAAGTGTAACACGTGGCAATCACTAAAGGAACAAATATACTATACTTTCGCTATGAAACGTTTCGTACAATTAAGACATATGACGAGCCATCTCGCAGAAATGGCTTGCGAAGAAACGATCTCGCTCGGAAACGATCTCGCTCAGAAACGTTCAATCTACAAACGATAGTGTAAATTGGCGTGAATGTAAAAACGTCCCAGACCTCTGCTTAGTACCACTGACGATCAAACCAAGTTAGACGACATACTTAATGTAATAAATTACTTGAAAAAGGCTTGTGAAATTTATCACTAAGTGGGAAATCGAGGCCGTTGGATGCCCTGTAGAGGTAAATATGTATGCCTCCGTTCCTAAAGCGACGCCTTTTATCGAACGATGGAGCCGGTCCTAAGCCCGACTAATGGATGAGGAATTCCTTACCTAATTTTTACCTTCCCTATAAATTTACCTCCCTCCTGCAATCCTTTACTCATCCATTTTCTTTCTGTCCCATACTTATCCATAAAAGCATCTAGCATGTCGGTGTGATCGGATCATCTCATCTTGGTGTGCCATCGAATCTAGAACAACTTTGTGACCAGTGAGTTTGTTGGTGTGTAACGGCTCACTTATTTAAAACAAATTGTAAGGCACAGCTTCACTTTCTAACTGAATGAGCGTCGAAGATCGGACTATTGTCTCATATAATATCACATGATCGACATAGAGGATCATCTCGAGAGTGACGTTAAAATGGCGGAGTCCAGTAACGACGATGACGTGAGGAAAATATGATTTAAAAAAAATATATTTAGAAATGTGAGGAAGTACACAACCTAATGACCAAAACCGCCACCTTCATATCCTTACACACAGCTTTTTTAAGCATTTTTTTTTCAATCAAAGTAGTTTTGATTTTTTATTTACATCATCTTTGAGGATTGTCTTTACTCTGCACGGTGCTTTATAAATTGAAGGGCTCGGCAGTAAATAATGGTAAGCAACAAAATTACAAAAGACGAGTTTCAAAACTACAAATAAGATAGTTAAGGGTATAATTAAAAAAAATAATACTCAAACAGAATAGTCTTAAAACCTCATACTTTTTAAAATTACGTTATTTTTTAATAAATGTTTCATGAATAAATTTTTAGATTTTATAAAGACTTGTTTTCTTAATATCTCAAAATGTGATGCATGTCGCTTACCATTATTTACTGTCGAGCCCTTCAATTGTCCTTATATTATTATTTTCGAGACCAACAGAAAAACTTATGATGCAATATATCAAACAAGTCAATCAGATACAATATGTGTAAATATTGTCAATGGTTGACATCTGACTCGGTTGGATCGTCAGTGGTGCCCTTTAGAGCTCGTTGCCAACCAATTCGATGGGGCAACATCCGCACACGAGGTACCTACTGTATGTTGGGTCTGCAAAGGTCGACAACCGCTGGATATGGAATTTTTTGGACCATTGTTACAGATATTGTCACACTGTGTGTCGTTTAAAATATCTTTATTGAAAATACTATTAATCTGATATGATAGACTATAAACCCTTCCTGGTTGAGTGTTTATTTATCCTTTTTTTAATGGCATTATCAAAATATCTAAATATATTTTTTTAATGGCCGTAGCCTCAAAAAAACATCTAAATATCATTTTTAATGGCCGCAACCTTAACAAAAAAACTTAATATATATTTTTTAATAGCTGCACTTGACAACACATCTAAGTATATTGCGTGTTAACATAAGTAGTGTCCGTTTTTTTTTCAAATTTAAAATGAGCACCAAAAGTAAAACAAAATAGTAAATGTTATATGCCATTCGAAAGAAAATTTTCTGTTCTACAAGATATTGTGTTTGCTTTTACGTTACATATATTATTTTATTTGATTACAAGCCTTCAAAATGGAATGTCAAGTAGACTAAAGTGAGCATTTTCGACACCTTCTGTTCGCGTTCAATCAAGGGAATAAAGCTACCAAAGCTGCTCGCGATATTTGCGAAGTATACGGTGAAGATGCTATGAATAAAAGGACAGCTCATCGGTGGTTTTTGCGTTTCAAAGACGGTAATTTCGACCTGAAAGACTAGGAACGTTCCGGACGACCAGTGGACTTCGATGAGGTCCGCTTAAACCATATTATTAGATCCTCTTCAAACCACCGTAGAATTGGCTGAACAGATGAATAGTAGTCACATGACTGTATACTGCCATCTTAAATCAATGGGAAAAGTCCAGAAGTTCGGCGCTTGGGTTCCACGTGTTTTGAGTGAAAACAACAAAAATCAACGTTCGACAATTGAACGCTAACAGAAGGAGCTGTCGAAAATGCTCACTTTCGTCTACTTGACATTCCATTTTGAGGGCTTGTAATCAAATAAAATAATATATGTAACGTAAAAGCAAACACAATATCTTGTAAAGCAGAAAATTTTTAAAAGGTTATATGCAATAATATAATTAAGTTTGGTATATATGCATTTGACGTGATTGACTTTTTCTTCTTCTTATTTTAGGTCTGTTGGCCTGTTATGGTGCTGCATCATTGTTTCCCTCTTGTGACGTTGACTGCCAGCTGTCTTTCCATCTTTTAGGAGGTCGTCCTGGAGGTCTGCTTGTTTGGGGGATACTGTCCCTGGCCAATCTTACGGCTCTTGGTTTCGCCATTCTTGATACATGTTCGTTCCAGAACCTTCTTCTTTGTCGTCCCCATTTGACAATATCTTCAACTTCGCACATCCTTCGAATTTCTGTGTTTTGTACTCTATCACGAAGGGTTTTACCAGCGATACTACTGAATACCTTCATTTCGCTGGTTCGAAGGAGATTTTTGGTTCTGACAGGGTCGGCTCTGGACTATATGCTGTATGTCATTATGGGGCGGACACAGGTCTTGTATATCCTCACCTTGCTTTGGATAATTGACAACTTTGCAAATCTGATTTTATGGGAATGCCTCCAATGAAAATAAATTAATTGTATCAGCTGATAGATGCTATTTCAGGCTCTCGAAAATTCTTTGGCCTCACCAACTCTGTTGAAGAACTAAATCCATGCTGTGACTTTGACATATGGACTCTGTAAGCCCATGACGAGAGACAAGCTCTCTTGACTTTATTATGAATGTACGGAACCTGTACAAATAACTCTATCATATGGTGGATGGCTGCTGCACGACACTCGGAGAATTCAGCTCACGTTCAGAGGCGTAGATCGGTGAAAATATAACGGGGTGAAGAGATTCCTTTTAGGCAGGTACTAGATGATCGCAAGTAAAACGCATTAGGCAGAGTGAACTGAGAAATCATTTATTTGGTTTTTTCCCTTATCAATGGTCAATCGCTCATCGCAAGCGCCTGTTTTCGCCGCTGCCTGCTGTCACACCTCGCGAAATGTCACAATTTTCGGAAGTTTTGCGCAAGCAGAGGCCAGCCGGCTTGCGATATAGTCTCGCGATGACCGTGCATAAGTCTCATTTCCGTTGCGGTCGCGGCGCAGCGCGGACCCCAACAAACGTAAATATATCACATACAAAAAACCAAATAATATCAAATTTTAACTACATATCTACACACATTAAACAATTAAGAAAATAATCCTAGTATGTTTTATGATGACGCATTCGTCCGATACAATGACATATATATGATACATACGAGTATGTAGTGTTTTATACTTTAATTCATAGCAATACAAATCCAAATAAATTCATTTCTATCGGAGCGTTTAATCAATTTAAAGCCTATCTTTTAAAGATTTTTAATAAATAGTTCTGGACCCCTTGGAGCAGGAAAATTTATACAATATATTATGCATGGTATCAAAAACCAGTTGCAGTTTATAGTGAAAGCGCAAGACTTAATCTTTTTGGTCGATTTTGTTTATTCGATCTTATTGGAGGTTACAGTATTGCATTAAATCTTCGTTGCATAAATACAGATGAATCAGACGAGTTCATTGTTTTGACTGAAAATATGTAAAAGGCCTTTGTGAGATAAAAAGGTTGAGACTTTTCTTTCAGATACTATTGACATTCAATTATATTAATGAAAGGACTATTTATACAGTACCATTTAGAGAGAAAACTCTTCTCAAGGGCGCTCTTACTCGGAGTTCGACCTCACTATTATTAACAGATTAAATTAATACAAATAGCAGAGCTATCTCAACCCTTATTTCTTCATTTTAATACTTGCTACCCTGTGATAGATAGCGAGTGACCAGGACTTATATTTCATTTGATTATTCGACGTTTTAATACATAATAAGATGATTTTTATAGCTAATCACAAAAAATAACCTAGCAGATTTTGCATAATTTTTATTTAAAATATACATTTTTCACTGGACGCTTAGCGTCCAGCACCGTGGCTGGCGGATTTTTTTAGCACAGTAAGGCAAGTGTTAAAAACTGTATATTCAATTTTATTCGCATTGCTTCCTAATGTCCTCAATCCTTATTCTGTAATAAATTATTTTTTCCACACATTCTAGCCAACGCTCTCATTTTGACTTTGATAACTTTTTAGCACGTCTAAGTTTTACTTGCATATCCTAATGTTGGGACCAAGATGCTTTATGCGCAGTCTTATTTTCATATATCGAAACGCTTCGGCCGGTAAACACATTGTACGTGGAACTCAGCATTCATTATTTTACATGCATCTACTCTTTTTTTTTAATTTCGCATTTTACGCGGTTATCCGATGTGAACATAATTTTAAGGACAAAATTATTAAAATATGAATAGTATGATAATTTTGTAAGTAAAATATAAAAATCGAAGGAAGTTTATAAGAGGCGACCTCCGTGGCCTGGTGGTAAGACACTTGTCTGCCGATCCGGAGGTTGCGAGTTCGATCCCCGCTGGAACCCAGATTTTTTTAAATAGGATTCCAGACTGGTTAACACTTAGGGCCTATAAAAACATCTTTCTGGTTGGTTGGAAGAGATTGCCACATGGCAATAAACTCGCCAGGTTAAAAAAAGGGGGTTTTTTTTAAATGAAATTTGAACCTTTCAACAATTCAATGTTGAAAAATAGTTTAATATATATGTGAAGTATTCTATGAATTTCAATTAAATACAAGCATTTTTCGATCCTATATAAATGTTGTAACCCTACTTTCTGGATGACGCTCGTAGTATAAAATCGTAAATAAAGTAGTATAAAATCTTAAATAAAGTGGTATAAAATCTTAAATAGAGTGGTATAAAAATTTTGAAATCATAAGTATAAAAATCCCACCATAATCCGAAGTATACTCGTAATGTCGCACCGAGTCAACTAAAACATTTGATATGTGGTGCGTTGGTATACAAAGGATTCTATCGACATTAGATCGGAACGATAGTCCATGCTTAGAAAGAAAATTATTTTTTTCACTCAGATATTGAGGACAGCTTAGATTGTTCAAAATGTTTAAGATGGTTGACAGAATGTAGAGATTTCTTCTCTGTCATTCGATTTTAAGCCATGAATTTAAATTAAGTTTAAAACAATTGTAATTTTATTTTAAATATTTGTTAAACATTACATTTTTTTTTATCATTTGTTTAGGCGATCCACCCTACCTAGACTGATTTGTGTCCTATGACGATTAATTCTATGAAGGCAGGATTTAAATTTTTGTTTAATTTAGATGTTAATGTTATTTTCGGAAAACAATATGAAAATACGATTAAAATATTTGGATTACTAAGGGACAAAAATATGAAATATTGAGGGGGAACAGGGTGTAATTTTAACAAGTAAATTCTACATGGTGCTCGAGGAGGAGGGCTTTGAATGGTTAAAAAATCATTCTCCAGACCACACTCACACATCGGACAGTCAAGGGATTTTATTCTTGACAAGCGATAGGCGTAGAATAAATGCATTTGAAATGTGGTGCTAGAGATAGACGCCTTTGACGAGTCTTCTGACTCTTTGGGTTCATTGCTCGTGGCCAAGAAGACAGTTTGGAAAGGTTTGTGGTTACTAGCCAATGCGTTGGACTGATCGAGTGAGATATGTAACTGGACTACCCTTAAAACTTGCCTTACTGTGCTTAAAAACTCCGCCAGCCACGGTGCTGGACGCTAAGCGTCCAGTTAAAAATGCATATTTTAAATTAAAATTATGCAAAATCTGCTAGGCATTTTTTTGTAATTAGCTATAAAAACCATTTTACTATGTATTAAAACGTCGAATAATCAAATAAAATATAAGTCCTGGTCACTCGCTATCCATCACAGGGTGGCAAGTGTTAATAACTGTCCTTCGAGCAGCGGAGTGCATCGATGGATGGAAAGGAATCTTCAGAAGCTATCATGGGAGTCACGATGCCCAGTCATGGACTACACGACAGGATGAATGGGTTACTGCTAGATTCGAAGCGATCAAACAATGACCTATTCGCATTCTTCAGATCTTCTTATTCCTCTTGGTCTATGTCGTATGGCCAGTTTGTGACGGTGGGCTGTCCTGGAATGATGACGTCCAGCTGTCGTTCCACCTTTTCGGAGGCCTTCCTGGTAATCTCTTGCTGCTAAGGTTTTCAGTCTTAACAATTTTCGCAAGTCTCGTATCCTCCATGCGGTCTACACGATCTCTCCAGAAGCGCCTTCTGCTTCTTCCCCACCTCACTATGTCTTCAACACCACTGACAAACTTTATTGTCTCATTTATGATCCGATCTCTAAGAGTTCTGCGTGCGATGGAGCGTAGGGTTCTCATTTTCACCACTCTGAGAAGGTTTTTTTGTCCTGTTGGTATCGGCTCTCACTTCTATCCCATATGTCATTATGGGGCGGACCCATGTCTTATATATTCTTCAGATGCAGGATATAAATCTCTTGCAAATTATACATGTCGTACTTTCTAACTTTGTTATGTTTTGCACCTCTGAAGTATTGTGAAGGAAAATGTCTTGAGAGTACATATGGTCCACGAGCACTTCCAAAATCAGCCAGTAATCATTCAATTTGTGTGCTGAGCCAACATTACTTAGCCCAATTGAGAAGACACTGGACAGCGGACCAGCCCAGGGATGCGAATGGCTTTAACGATTATATTTATTTTATTTGTTCAACTCAATCGAGTTTGTTTAGTAATTTATGTTCTTGGAAGAGGGAACGTATAAATAATTTGATTTAATATTACCCAGCGTGAAAGGGGTGTATTTTATATTACCCAGCGTGAAAGGGATGTATTTTATATTACCGAGCGTGAAAGGGGTGCATTTTATATTACCCAGCGTGAAAGGGATGTATTTTATATTACCGAGCGTGAAAGGGGTGTATTTTATATTACCCAGCGTGAAAGGGATGTATTTTATTAGAAAATGCATGAGTCAAAAAAAATAACAAACCAATAACTAAACATACACATATGTGTATGGTATGATGATATTCTTCTTGCGTGTAATACCATTTGTAATTGATGATTTAGATATAATGAAGACGGTGGACAATCTTGCCTTAGGTTCCAGTTATCGAACTTTCGGGCTTAGGAGAAAACATAGAACTCGTGGTTCATTCTTGCACGTGTGTTGACAATATCGCATGTGAACGTATTCGGTGTGTGCGAGTATTGTTACCATACGAACTCTGTTACCACTCAAGGACTGTTTTTGAACCCCATCTGTAATCGATGCAGTTATGCGTGCACTGAAGAAAAAACATGGAGCGACAATGTATGACAGAATGTGGAATGAAGTTATGTGGGATGACTATGAACTTAAGGTTGATGTGTTGAGTAAGATGAAGAAGAGCGCTCTGAGATGGTTTGGACACGTGGAACCAATGAATGGAGAAAGACTAACTATACAAACATACAATGCATATCCTCAGTGAGATACAGGCAAAAGCCTAGTTTACTGGGGACACTATTAAAATTGTATGTCCAAATTAAATTACCTGTTGTTTTTTTCGCAAATTATGTATATTTGTTTTCATGTTTAATAAATAAATAAAATTAAAAAATAAATATGTGGATGGCTTGGTAGAGGAATACCAAGGAAATTATTGTTGGATCCAGCCCAGATATTTTGAAAGAACGAAATCTAAAAAAATAGGAAAGTCGTAGGAGTTGTATGAGAAGGTGTGTTGATGTAAAATATGTGTATCGTGATAGGAAATTCTGCTTTCCACAACAGCAAGATGCCGTGATGGTACGTATGTGTATCGGAAAACGAATCCGAACCTCCGAGGGGAAGTAAAGTGTCTTACATACTAGGGCATGAAGGTCTTCCTGAAGTGAAGCATGGGCATGAAGACTTCCGTGGAGAAGGTCATGGGTTCCAGCCCCACGGTTTGCCACTCCCGTCGAATGATATATCTATTCGGTCACATCTATTTAAAAAAAAAAAAGAAAAAATGCATGCCGGTGTGCTCCAATCGTCTCATTTCGGTGCGC